>CM032627.1:11905291-12112637 GCA_019097785.1 Fraxinus excelsior | reverse complement strand
CATCTCTAAATGCATTAAGGTCATCACATGTTTCCACCAAGTGTTCTAAAACAACTTTTATTTATTTTGTTGAAATTTTATTGGTTTAACACTTTAATCTTGACTTTCCAATGTATTTGTCATGGTGGTTTAAGTGTCAAACCTTTTACATTATCCTGAAAATTTTTCCAAATCGCTTTCTAGAAGATGTATTAAAAAAAAAGATTAACCTTTATAAAAGAATTTGCCATATCACAAAACTATGTCACAAAGTGCAAGAATAAGACTATGACAATCATATCGTGTATAAAATGCCATTATATTTACTTCTAATATTCTTTTTTGTAAATTTATATGTTTCCTTTACATATTAGAACTATTATCATAACATTGACATTTTAAATCATCAATATCAAGTGGGCTGACCTTGCTTTTTACACTGGTGATGTGGACAATAGATTCCTATTCCACTTACATTGATGCAAGTTTGTTTCACACACTTGGACAAATCATAAGTTGCACATGACCTCTTGGTGGTGAGGAAGGTGGCCGCGAGCACTCCAACAATCAAGTTAGTCAACGAGATGATATATTTGGATGTGGGACGTGCTTTATATGTGAACCACTTAGATGTTCGAGCACTAGGCCTGTATATGGATATGTATATCAAATAAAAGAGTAATTTACAGAGTGTTCGTGAGTTAAAATTGCATTAATTTTAATGGAGTCCAAACAGGGAAAAGTAACCACTTTATGACTTAGGTCAGAGCACCTATGATACAGGTCGACAATACTTGATATGATGCCTACTGTAAGAGGTCACATTAATCATTTTCATAGGATCATGCGTTCAGGATATCTTTTGAGAAGAAGCGACTATTAAAGATGCCCATTTGCGGGTAGGAGACTTCTATTTTGTTCACGGGCTTCAGTGATCGCTCTTTACTTGCAGTGATACTTTGACCAAAGTAATTAATTGGCTCTCCATGACTAGCTGTAGCAATAGATGCCTCATGTATGGTTCAGTTCGTGTGGGCTTCGACCATTATGATTGATTTGTGGTGATGATTTGGCTGAGGCGCCTACTTTGTCACCTTAGATGAAGTAGAGTTTAGGTTTTGTGTAAAGCTCTGGGTGCCTTTTGAACCTCGATAGTAAGGCATAACAATAATCCCGAAGTCCATATATGATTATTTATATAATATGTAGACTTTAGAAGTATGTTGTAGCTTCATTTTTCAGAATTAGCATTCTGATGCATCTTCGTTGGAACGGAGGTTCTACTTGTTATGGTTATTTTTGATATAAGACAATATCCTCCCAAGTCCAAGTATAAATATGTATATCATGGTTGGAGCTCAAAAAAATACGATCTTTTTTACGACGTGTTTGTTGCAGAGGCGATGTACTGAAGTTGTTAAACGATGCTTCAACTTTGCTAATATTTGATGTAGAGCTAAAGCTCTAAAGAGGTAAAGTGATGCTTCATTTTTGTTGATTTTGAGGTAGAGGTGATCCTTTTAAGAGTTGAAGTGATGTTTTTGCTAAGGCGATAGAGTGAGTTGTAATGAGATATTCTAGCTAAATAGATGTTGGAAGTTGTGCCAATGATTTGATGGCTTTTGTGTTTTCAAGAAAAGACAGCTGATGCGATATATATTCCAATACACACATTAATCGTCACATTATATTGATAACGATGAGCTACATGTTTTTTCGAAGCGATGCATGACTATGGTGCGTGCGGTTCACACTTCAATTCTGGGCATCCATGATTAAACCATTTGAGTTCAACACTTCATAACCTCTTGGCTAATGAACATTCTAGATGAGGAGAATCAAGATCTAACGTTTCGGGCTGATTGGCTTTGCCGATAAAATGAGCCATTTTCCTATTTTAACTCTTTTTCACCTTTACAGAACTTCAAACTCTCCGCAACTTGTGTTTTTTGGGCAATCAACTGCTCCTTAGCAACCATTGTCCGTGTAAATCATTACTTCTCCTCAAACCCCTTGATAAATATGTCATTCCCCTAACATCTTCATTTTTACATTACAATGGCTTTGGGTTTCGAATTTGGTTTTGATTTTGGAAATAGGGGATATATCTCATGTGTATAATGATCGAAGTGGGTGTATCTAATTTTACAGAATTGAGGACCTAGCTAAAGCCATTAGGATTGGTCAATGTGTTTAGGATATGCGTAAGGGTCCAATGGACTACGAGTTTGGGTAAGGGACTACTAAGATCGCTTCGACGATGACCTAAGTATACTTAGATAGAATTAGGGATAAGTACTGAGTTCCAACACCATAGAATTTTTGGTACTCGAAGCCCGTGAATGTGTGTGTATCGGAGGCACTATTGTGTGGTTGTTAGTGAATACCTTTTTAAAGGGGTATGCATATACCTCTTTAAAAGGGTATGCGTTGTTGTCATGCTAATGCTTTACATGCTAGCACCCACTCGGCTTCTACCCAATACATGGAGCCAGTTGGTGGAGTCGTACATAATTTTTGGTACCTGAAGCCTATGAATGTGTATGTATCCGAGGCGCTATTGTGTGGTTGTTAGTGAATACTTTTTTAAAGAGGTATGCATATACCTCTTTAAAAGGGTATGCGCGGTTGTCATGCTAAGGCTTTACATGCTAGCACCCACTCGGCTTCCGCCCAATACATGGAGCCAGTTGGTGGAGTCGTACATCATTTGGAAGGTAACATCACTTGGTGAGTATATGCCTTCCATGTTTTCGAAACCATCTTCCAACCTAGACCATTAGGTAATGAGAAGTCCAATGGTTTGTACTACATGACCTCCCTGGCGAGCTCATTTACCATTTGTAGTAGGCCTATTATGTTCAATAAAAGAATGGAATGAGTCTTAGCTCTGAGCCAGGGAGAGATGGTAGGTGATGGAAGGTGATAAGGCTCTTGCCTTGATCATTCCGACCCAATACTCCAGAGCTAGTGAGTTCCTTGAACTTTTCAACTTAGTTTTTATTTTGCTGATATAGTTCTCATGTTCTTTTTTTGAGGAACCGTTGACATGTTTGAACTTTTCGAAGCAGAGTGGGGTTTAATTGAAGATATTTACAAATGTCCTTTCAAGTCATGTAACTTCGATCGCCTCATTGGCCGACCCAAAATCTTCATTAAGTTCAGCTTGATGACTTCAAGAGGTAGCATTCTAAAGTTCTTTAATTTAGTATATTTTAAATATTTCTAGATGATAAGTTTTCACTTTGAACAGAAAATCATGTGAGAAAACATTATCTGATGCCAGACATGGACATGTCGTCCATAATGAGTGCGGCTCCGAAAAGGAGATTGAAGCCCGGACAAGGCCTTAATAAGAAAATGGAAACACTTTGCTTTTCCCGCTTCCACTGGGATACCTGTAAAGGCAATGAATTTCCTTATGGGATAAGACGATGAATTGTCCCCCAAAGTCTTGGTGTCACGTAGTGAAAATGTTTATCTTTCCATTTGGCACGACAAGGTTGCTAACAGCTAAGCGTGTGGTCTATTTTACCAAAGAGAGCACGAATGATATGATTATATGCAAGTATTTTTCCTAACATCCTACTCATAGCGTGTGTGTGTATGCTATTTGTTCGAGCTTGTCGATCTAAGAATGACGGAAATGATGCCTTATGGCATGTAACCTCAGGAGCTAAACCCATGGTCCTGAAAGTTGGTATCAGAGTGGGATCGCTCGAACGCGTGTTGTTGATTATGGGGTCAATGGCGTGTCCTCTTGTAGAGAAAAAATCTTGGGCCACAAATCATGTTGGTAAGCTGGAGAAAAACGATGAAGGAAGCTATGGTGAATAAAGATGAAAAGGGCAACATTGTATGATTGCCTATGGTCCTTTCAAAGAGTTTCGTGTTGTAGGACACAATGATGAAGATTTTGTATTTGCTCTGACATGTGCTGAGACGCTTTGGTTTGGAGGTCGTCCATCAGATAGACTAATGATTAGAGGGGCATATGTTGAAGATTGGTGTCGGGATGGTAAGTACGAGTTACTGTAGGTTAATGTACGAGACAGTTCCACGTGGAGGTGTTGACAGTGATATTCTTGCAATAAGAGAGATGCACATTGATGCGAAGCTCACTTCCCAATATGATGGCGCAAGTGTATTCGAATATGGGAGAATGTCATACGGTAAGAATGCTTATTTCCTTATTCGACACGACAAGGTCGCTAATAGCTAGGCGTGTGGCCTATTTAACAAAGAGTACACTAATATGATTATATGCAAGTATTTTTCCTAACATCCTACTCATAACATGTGTGTATACTAGTTGTTTGAGCTTGCCGGACTAAGAATGAGGAGAATGTTGCCTTGAGGCAGGGAACCTCTGGAGCCAAACTATGTCACCACTTGTTATACAGTGAACTTGATCTACTCTGGTAAGCTAAAGAGCTAGGACTTTTGGGGTGAGCATTGAGGCTGGGGTCCTTCTAAGGGACATTTACAGGCAAAATCGAAGTCTTTAGAGAAGGTGCGGAGGAGGAAGCCAAGAAGGCCAAAGCTAACGCCGAAGCATTGAAAATAAGTTATAGTAAAGAGGTGGCTAGGCTAGAGTATGCCTTGGTAGGAATCACCAATCTTAATAATGAAGTCCACATATAGCAAAATGAGGTTTGTCAAGTCTGACGAGGAGGGCAGAGACCTCATATGCCTACCTAAAGCTTGATATAGAGGCTTTAGAAGAGGCTAATAAAGAAAATGACGAGCAGAAGCAGCAGGTAGGGAGCCGAGTACTCAAGTTTCTAAATTACTAAAGAAGTGGAAAGTTTAAGGTGGGATGTTCAGATAGTCCATGAGGATGCGGTGAAGTCCTTTGTTGCCAACTTCTACCTCACCGAAGCTTATGCGAGCTTCGCTGCTTACTGGTGTTGTTTCGTTTATGTAAAGGTGCTTGATATGGTGGATGAGCTTCACTAGAATTCAACACTTCTAACTAAGGGTTGAGTTTTTGGAAGAAGTGACCCAAACCCCTGCCGATGAAGTGATTAAGGTGGCAAATGATTAAAAAGCTGGTGAGGAAGAAGCCCCTAATGATGAAGCCCCTCATCGAAGCTTCTAATACTGATACATCCAATCTAGTTGTAGGTCTTAATTTCTTTTGAAATATATTATGGCTGAGGCCTTCTTATACTGAACTGTCTTTTGTTAATGACGTTTCTTTTGTTATATTTGCTTTGCACTTCAATATTCCTCCAAGTGCTTCTCTTTTGTCTTATTAATGCAACATTAGACTTTTGTAGCCCATAAATTCTACGTGAACATGCTTCATCCAACCACCACTTCAGTGTAAACTTAAAAGATATTAACACGCTTTGTCTAGGTATGATCACTTTGTCTTAAACAAACTTAAAATTTCTCCAAGTATAAAAATGCATTCTTAGACAAAGTACATTAATCTGAGGCGTATGAGCATAATTTCTTATTTTGGCGAAGAGTATGATAGATGACCCCTATGCCAAATCGGTAGAATTCTATGTATGGTGAATGAGTCATCCATGTAGAGACTTCTCTCACGGTGATCAGCTTTATCTATTGAGGCATATGATGTCTACTTTGGAGAATTTGGAAGTGATCCCCCTTTTGGAATTCAACACTTCTCCAAAGCGCTCACGCTTTCGTGCATGGTGAATGATTTATCCATGCATATGTTTCTCCCATGGTGATTAGCTTCATCCATGAGAGGCATATGACGATGTTAAGACACTTGGTAATAAAATACATTTCATTGAATGTAAAATATTTACATAAGCTGCGACAAATCATCCAGCTAGGTAGGTAAGCTTTGCTCACTGAAAGTATCTTCTTAAGTGCTTTATGTTCTATGGATGAGGGTATGCCATTCCGTCCAAGTCTTTGATTTTGAATGTTCTAGGCAATATTTCCTCTTTGATGTGATAAGGGCCTTCAATTCGGCTCGTTTGCTTATCCGATCAATCCTACCTCTGCCTTACCCAATTTCCTCCAACAACAATCACCACCACCACCACTTTTTAAGAAATGGTTTTCAATAAGAATAATGCCTTTTTCCTCGTTTGCTTTTCAACACTGCTAGGATCATAAAATTTCGTCCATCCAGCAACATCGCATTACTTTGAATTTGTCAATTAACAACCAAACAATAACAAAGTAATGGAAGTATGAATCAAAAGCGCAGACATTCGATTACACTACACTATCAGTAAACAAGATAAACTTCTGAAACTAGGAGTGAATAATTACTTCAATTCTTGAATTATTGTGGTGATTGCTAAATATTTCACTACATGTTGGACACGAATTAGAGAGCAATCCAAAAATCAAACAGAAAAGGATAAAATGAAGTGGATTAAAGGAGGATGCACAAATTCCATCTCCATAGAAACAACAAATGAAAATGCATAAACCATTTTATTTAACATATCCATTGGTGGGTCTACCAATTCCTTCATTTCTTGTTCAGTACACTTAGGAATTGAGATTAATTGCCTACAAATTTCTAAATTTTGTTAATGGATTCAAGAATTTTGTTTATCTATAGGAAATTAAAAATGGGAATATGGGTAGATTATGAATAATGTTATCTAGCATTGACATAATATGATAAGCTCAATAATAGTACAATTAAATGAGTCATTTAATTGTACATCTCATTTAATATCACACTAGTGCTACTTGAATTGACATTTTAATATCAGTGGTACTAAATAATATTGCTTATAAATCATGGAGCCAGAGGGGGTGGGGCGCACGAGTTTGTCTGAGAAGAGTTAGAATAGTGTGGGGGAGAGAAGGCGAGGGAGAGACAATGGGATGGGTATTACAAAAATCGGTTTTGCTACGTGTATGTAATGGTTCACATAAAGGTGTATATACACGTGGTTTAATGAAATATGATTGTGTCAAAATTTCTTCAACTATTTAAAAAAAAATTCTCCAATCTTTTTTTTTTACACTTGAGCTGTATGTAAACAATTGTATATCTCTTTATGTACAAGTAACATTTCTACAAAAATAAGCCCCAGTTTGATTTCCTTTACTTTAATTTAATTTATTTCTTATACTTATTTTTAACCATACATTCACACAATTAAATATTCTACTTGTGAACCCAAAACTTTTCCTTATTTTTAACCACATATTCTAAAAAAATAAAAAAATAAATAAAAATATTATTCAAAACTATGTTTTTCAAATTTTAAGGCCACTAAATAGAGGCTGAGAGGAGTAACAATAGTCGATTGTGCTAGATGTACATCATAATTTACAAATTTCATTTGTCAACAAATGATGTGATGATATATGCGTGAATTAAAATTTCACCAACTAACTAAATAAATGAATTTTTCTCACTTTCTTTTACTACTACACCAATCTGTAAAATAATTTGTAAATAATGATTTACAACAAGCATTTATCAATGCCGATAGGAAGTGTACGAGGATAGGCGAGGTTGATTGGGAGAATGGGGGGCGGGGGGATTTTTCATTTATAATTATTTTAATTGTGATTAGTTTGTATATTTTTATAATTTTTTCTCTTTTTTCTGTTTGTTTATTTAAAGAGAAGGATAAATTCATTGTTTTACAATACATTATTGGAAAAATTAGACGACATGATTGTTTTCTACAATGATTGCTTGATCTAAGGGGTATTGCGTGAAAATGTAAGGGTATGATTATTTTGAGCAAACATGTAAATGATTTGATTATTTTGTGCCAATTACCCTCGTACTTTTAAACAACCATTTTAATTACTTAAGTTTGATTATTAATAAATAACAATGAATTTAAAATGATAGGGTGTACATAACTATAGCAAATATTGTTCCTATTTGATTTAGATAAAAATTGATTTTTAATAAATCTCATAAAATTTGATAGAATGCGTAGTTGAAAAATCGTGGATCCAATAAAATATATGATTAAAATTTAATTTAAATTTTAATATGCTTTTAACTGAACCAAATAGAGGCATTATATGTTTTGTATAACATGTATAAATGTTAGGATATTTATAAGATGAGTACAACAAAGTCAAGATATAATTAAAAATTGAGGAATGAGATAACAAGTGCTTGTTCGATAATTTTTTGCTAAAATTTTACTATTAAAAATCAATTTTAATCCCACATTTTATAAAACTTACAATTTTTATCAATTTTTTTCTATTGCGTATTTCATCACAAATCCTTAATGAATAAGTAACTTAAGCACACCCAAAATCAATTGAAAATAAAATAAAATAATGATTATTTAAATAGTTGCAATACACATTGCATATACTTGAACAAAAATACTGTTAATGAGAGTATCGTGATCACAAAATTATAGCAAAATTCGATGAGTCTAACATGATTGCGAAGTATTTCATTTCATTGATATTTAACGAGAGGTAGGTTGAGGAGAACAAATTTGATAAAATAAGTAGGATTTGGCCCAAAAACCCCTAACCACTGCCTCTATTGTGAAATACTTTATAGGAAAAATTGTAGCAATGGTACCAAACTTTCATTAATAACAGACTTTATCCAAACATTTCATTTGTACCACTCATGGTACCAAACCTTTCAAATTGTTGCAGCTGGAGTTCAAGTAGATGAAAATGGTTAATTTGACTATTAGTTGACCAAAAATCAAAAGTTTGAGCAAATATTGACTCATTTTAAAAGGTTAAAAAATAATTTTATATTTTACATATACAATAACTAAAACAAAAGAAGAAGAAGAAATCATCGTTCATCTTCTTTCCACACCCCACATTCCACTCATCCCTAAACCAAAAATAAAAAAACAACTACCTCCGCCGTTTCCCTGCCACACACCCAAAAATCAAAACTAAAAAATAAATACTAACTGGTTAAATGTACCGACCGAAAATTTCTTCTGAGTAACTACACAAATAGAGTCCTTTCCGCGCACACCAATGGAGGTGATTCCGCTAGCCTTAATCAAGAACCAATGAAATTGGACAATTCTTTGATAGCTTCCACTCGAATAGATAGCTCACACTCGAAAACATATTACTCCCACTTGAATCTGAAGTTTAAATCAACTCTTACGTATCCAAAAAAACTGATTCATCAATATACATAATATCAATTTCAATGATATTTCTCCAAAAATCTCTATCTTACAAAGAAAAAAATGTCAAATGTCACATATTGTGATCCAATATCCATTCAAAATCTCACTTAAGTATCTTTTTGGACTGTTATGCATATCTCAGAGATTTATCTCGTTCTTAATAGACTCATGTTCCCAAACTTATTATCAAGAACTTACATAATCGATTATAAGTTTAAAAAAACCCATATTTAGTTGTTCTCATGTCTAAAGTTTATACAATTCTGAAGGTACTAATTTAGAGAGAACTCCATTAAGTGATATGTTGTAGTTAACCAACAATCTTTCCAAAAACACGTAAATTGGATTGCATATCTCAAACCTCATCATATTCAGTTATATTTCATCATTCTACACAATACACCATATAATTATTGGTGATTAAGGAATAGTCAATCAACTAAGGATCCCTTTCATTACATAACTCATCGATATCTTATGATAGATATTCACGCTATTAAATAGTTCTCAAAGTCTTCACTTCCATAATCTGATTTTCTACTTCACTTCAGAGAAGTCTAAATAAATACAATATTTTCCACTTAAAAAAATCAGAGGCACAACTGAAATGCGTGAATCCATATATAAATGTAATGAAAATATAAAAATTCATCTATATCTCTTAAGAAATTCGAATGGATTTACTCAATGGAAGTTTAACTCTTATAACTTTGAATGGTTATCTCAACACAAAATCTCAAACCATTACACAAATATCTAGAACCATAATTAAATATCATCACTGTGAGTACGAATAGAAATATCACGTATAAGTTCAAGTTAGAGACTACTCTTAGAAGAACAACTGAGATCAAGTTTAGTGAAGTCTTTGATATTATCTTAACATCAAATGGGAGGTCCATTTCTCCACGTTGCAACACTAAGTTGCAGTATCAATCATATAAGCTTCCACTTCATTTTCATTATTTGTATAAATCTATTTTGTATCAAGTCAAGGACTTGACAATAGAATAAGATACCTCTTGATCTCATATAAAGTGGATTTCTAACTCTTGAATCCACTATCCACACAAGATAAGATCCAATATGTATAGTGTTGACACGTAAACAACACTAAGAGGAATATATTCAAGTGCAATATCCTTTAATTTAACCACTTTCGAGCTAAGATATTCGAATCGTATAGTTGAAGCACAAAAACCTTTATAACATTGATCCTCTACCAAATCCACTTACTATATAATATATTCTTCTTGGTCCCTTTCTAGTCTTTCCATCTATCATGTATTTGTTCTAGCTCATTTAATGCTTAAGATCCAAGTCTTATGCAAACTAGAACATTGCTACACAAGTGTATCCTCGAGACTTAGCAACATCAAGTCGCATGTCTTTTAACTCACATAACAGATAGTTTTAATAGAGAAAATTGACACTTCAATTTGTAAGCCACATTGACATTCAAAATTTTCATCTGTTAAAAAAAGACTAGTTTGAACTTACTAATCATCTAAAAAAAATGTGACCAACATCAACTTTATGCTAACCATCTTAGCCAAGTCACATTCAAGAAAAAGATCATTTATAGCAGAACTTAACAATTTAAATGTTCAAGTACAAGAATCGATCTTTTCTTGTACTTAACAAAGTTATGATCTTTATTCTCTAGAGTAGTATGACCTACATAAGGTCTTTTATTGCGTGGTTGATGCTCTCTAAACATCATGTCCTTTTAGTACACTTAAAATATTATCATGCCAAATGTTATTGCATTTAGCTTATCACCTTTATTAAGGTTAACTACTATATATTTTGATCCTATGATCTATCAATTCAATCATATTGTTTCACCATCATAAAATTAATTTCGTAATACAAAATTTCATTGTTTCTAAATGAGAATTATATTAATTCTTCAACTTGAGAATTCACACTCAATTGGTGAATCAAATAGTTCTAGGTAAGATTTTTTCTAAATCTTCCAATCATCGAACTATCACTCAACTGATAGTTAATAGTTCTAAGTAAGAATTTCACTTATTCTACTGACCTCAACATTTATAACAATACACGAATTAACGATATCATGTATTCAATTATATAATATGAAATAAAAGCATAAATATGCACTTTTATCCAATTACGATATGTATCATGTTATAACAAATTAATTCTTTCAGAAAATAACTTTAATTATAATCCAAAAATAAAACTAACATCGTTTAAGTTTTATTTTACAAATCCTCAATCCCATTTAAATCTCTATTGCAACACAATCCCAATAAATGGGAAGTGATATCAGAATTTTCATATTCTACTTATCACCAAAAGTTTATGTCCCAAAATATTCACGTGTTCCACATTAGGTCATGTTCCAGATCCATATACTTATATCGATAAACACGAAACATTTTAACAAGTTCTATAACTGATATTTTTCTAGCATTCCATCTAAAGATGTCAAAGTGTACATATAATCAGTCATATCTGATCGAGCACAAAATTGAAAAATAAGTCACAATGGATCACATAACCCAATCAAGATCTACACAACTTATGAACATACATAAAACGTGGTATTTTAAATACTTTCGGAGTATTTTTTTCATTTAAAAAAAAAATGAACCTCTTCAAAAAAAAAAAAAAAAAAAACAAAAAACTTCCACTAAGAAAATACCACTTAATAAATATTCATAATTTTTTTTAATAAAATTTTTAGAAATTAATTAAGTCCAAAAAGATATTTTTAATACTTTTTTAAAAATTTATTTCAATAATAATTTTTTTTTTGATTTTTTGAAAATTAATTTTTATTGCACATAAAAATCAATAATATTTCAAGGATCCAGTTACAATTTTCGAAATTGTTATTGGAATAATTAACTTCCAGAAAATAATTTTGGGACCAATATGCAATATGCAATTTTCCAAATTGCATTTGGAATAATCAACATTCAAAAGTGTGGGGATCAACATGCAATTTTCGAAATTGTATTTGGAATATTTAAGGGACTACTATGCAGTTATCTCAAAGTTGAATTTAGAATCATTCACTTCTATGGCAACAATTCAAAAGTGTGGGGACCAACATGTAATTTTCGAAATTACATTTGGAATATTTAAGGGACTACTATGCTGTTATCTCAAAGTTGAATTTGGAATCATTCACTTCCACGGCAACAGTTCAGATTTCTGTCAAAAATTCGGAAGGCCATAATTTCTTCAACTTTGCTGATATGATCTACATCATATAAGGAATATTTTGTAAAAATTTGTGAATTTATGTTACATATTTCATGACATGCCATTAACAATGCTTCAAGTTTCAACTAAAATGTCATACATGCATTTTTCAACATAATAATTCCATTTACAGCAAGATAGTATTCAAAGGAAACTTTAACATGAATTTCGGGTCAAGAAACTTACTTGAAATGATGAATTCCAAGATATTTTGATGGTTGAATCACTTTACATTCCAAAGCTCCAACAATTTGAATTTCTTATTCTCCAATGGTTCCATCCCGATCACAATAGAAGGGGATTATTATCCACAATATGACTGTCGATTTTTGTGAGATTTCATATCCAAAATACGGTTCTAAGGACTTTCCAATTTTGGTGTAAATTTCCATACGAATTTTCTCTTCATTTTTCATGTCATATTTTTCCCTCTATTTTTCAATACACAATCATGGGATGTTATATAGAGTTAATGGTGGTTATATGGAGTTGCATGTTTGAACTTCAAATTCAAACCATTCCCTCCAACCCTTTTAATAACTTGTGTGTCGATCATCTCACATGGACGATTCACGACCCGTATTTTTCTAACGGAGGGGAATTTTTTTTTAATTATTTAATTAGAACCTGCACCTTTTTTAAAAAAATTGAAATTATGATTACAATTAATTTTTATTTTATTTAAAGATGATGTATATTTGTTATTTCATAAAGTTTTATAGAAGAAAATAGTGTATTCCACACGAAAAAAGTTAATATAGGTTTAGGTTGGAGAGATTTTGGGCTAATTATTTTAGAAAAATGGGGCTCAAACAACCTAGGGAAACGCCAAAGGAGGAAATGGTTGAAAATACCCTGTTGACCCGGCCTATTTCCCAAAATAGCATTTGACCAAGAAAAACGCAAAAAGTTAATAAACACTTAAAAGGAAGAGAAAATCCCATTTTACCCTCACCACGTAACAAAGAAAAGAGAAATGATAGGCCAAACTTAGCCAAGACGAGTGGACATCCGGGTCGTTTGGGCCCAGATGCATATATCGGGCCGTCTGGGCCTAGATGCCCAGCTACTGGGCATGGCCAAGATGCCCAGATACTGGGAATCTGGGCCCGGATGGCCGTCTGGGCCGTTGCTAGAGGTGGCCGAGAAGGCATTTGTTTTTTTTTTTTTTTGACTAAATTAGTTATTTAATTGTGTAATTAATATGAACTATTGTATTTAATTAATATGAACATTTAATAAGAACATTTAATTTTAAATATTTAATATTTAAATGAAATAAATAATTAACTTATTTAACAATTAAAATAAAAAAAAACTTCAATAAACAATTAATATAAATATTACATAAACAATTAGATTTTTTTTTGAAACAACTTGAAAAATTCACAAAAAGGTTTATAAATAATAAAATATAATTTAGCTACAAATAATAAACTATTAAATATTCGATTGTCTATTTAATATTCTATTAAATATAATTAATATTATATAAACAATTATAAATTCCTCTTTTACAATGAAATATTAAGTAAACAATTAAAAAAAAAATTTAATTATAAATTCTTCTTTTACAATGAAATATTAAGTAAACAATTAAATTATTTATTTTTAAATGAATTATTTAATTTGTTTACAAACGATTAAAATAAACGATTTAAGATATATTACTTATTCAAATTGTTTATAAAATATTAAATAAATAATTAATAATATACTAATGAGTGCAATCAACTCATTGAACAAATATCTTTAAAAAACACCTCACTCTTTTCCTTTACACCACTAAACTGAGACTACCTCACTTTTGTCCTTTACACCACTAAGCAATGCCCAGAGGGGCAACACATATCTTTAAATCGTAGTTTTTGGCTCGTTCTTGAGGACTTTTGAACATTTTGATGTGTGTGTTCATATCGTTTTGTAGTTTAAATACATTGGAGAGAATGACTTACTTTGGAGCATTAGATAGAGCCGTGCGTGATCATAAAAACTAGACTCGAAGAGGAGGTGAAACAAAAAAGAAATGAAGTGAAAAATGGTGAATTGGCGGAAGTTCGCTAGAATAGGCGGTGATAATAGTGCAATTATCACGTTTTTTCATCAACTAATAATTGCATTTTCATAATTTATTAGCGTCTAAATGTTCTAAGTACACTTGTATTTTGGTTTAGGCTGCAATGGACGAACACGATGAAAATTAGAAGAAAAGAACGAAAAAGACCAATATGGAAGAAAATGATAGTTCATGGACTAAAGTGAAAATATTCTAAGCCTGTTTCTAACATTGTGATGATGATTTGAGAGTGTTGGAGGTCAATTGGATGAAGAAATGAATCAAATGGATAAAATATAGCCAAAACATTATCATATATCAACTTTCAAACTGAAAAATTTTGCACCAATTTTCAGTTTCATATTTAGATCAATGTTTGACATGGAAAACGATCGAATTCGAAAATGGTATATTAAGCAAAGTTATAGCTTTTTGAGTTAGCTTCTCAACACATCTTGAATTACCTCAATCGGATGTTAGGAGAGAAAGTTATGACCCAAAAACGCTGTCAGGGCGCTCGCTCCGAATAGCCCGGATGAGTGGGCCCCGGACGGACCGGACATGCGGGCCCGCACATTCGGGCCCGTCTGGGTCATCCGGGACATCTAGACACGGATGACCCGCACGATTTTTTGAATTCGAGCATTTTATATCGTAAATCTATCTAAAAATCTCATGCATATGAATTTTTTTCTCGTTTTTATTAAAAAGAATTATAAATCCATTTAAGAACGTAAATTTTTCATATACGTATGTTGAAATAAGATTTAAAGATTAATATAATGTATTAATTTAACTGAAACCAAATTAAAAATACGTAAATATGTTTACCGATTTCACTGGGTTGTGAATAATATTTCCTTGTTGAGTGTTTGATAAATTTATCTGTTTTCAATTGTGAAACAGATGAAAAATGAAATTATTTTTATCTGTGTTGGAGTAAACAGATAAAGAAAGTGAATTGATTTTGAAATTTTAAGTGGGAAGTGTTTGAAATTCTTTATTACTTAAAAGAGGTATTATTATCTTTTAAACAATACCATATATTTGTATTATATATTATTTGAAGGGTAGTTTCGTCTTTTAAATATTGTAAGGCTATTGTGGTTAATGTAAATAAAAATGGACGATGCTAGAATAATATAATGCTCTACCTAATGTTTTACATAATTGTCAAATGGCGGCCCCTTATTAAGGGGCGCTTGTGGGGCCCCGGCGCCACCTCAATAGGGGGCCGCCATTTGGTCACTATGTAAAGCATTAGGTACGTATAGACTAATTCAATAAAAATTGGGCAAAGTGAAAAATGACACGTTTGATAAAGGTAAATTAAAAATTACCCCAACGGAAAGTAAAGTTCCTTTTCTTCCACCAAACACGCTCTTATGGCCAATGTCGTTTTCCCCATGGCGAAAATGTATTACCCACGTTCGAAAATTGGAGAACGAAATCATCCACCTGGTTGGGGCCACCTACGGAGCGTTGCCTCCCAATTACGCCACCTCTCAAATAATTTCTTATTTTAATTACCAATAAGTTTGACTCACTGAGTCACTGTCGCGTATAACGAAAACCATTTATAATTAGTTTGTCTGTAAATAAAAGTAAATTACTTCCATTTTGAAAATTTTGCAGTAATTCTTGTCTGAAAGGAATTTTCACAACCCAGAAAATATATATCTTTGATAGTTGAAGGGCAGTTATTTATTGTTTCAAATCATCCTTACAGGTATCGGGATTTTTGGAGGTTGAGTTTTTATGAGAAGAATGCCACCAGCGTCGACGGCTCGTAGCTCGGCTTATCTCACGGCTCTTACTCAAGAAATTGTCAAGAAGCTTCAACGTGTATGTATAGTGTGTGTATATATATTTTCTTGTTTATTATGTAATTGAACTCTGATTATGTATTCGTGCAGTGTTTATTGGTTTCTTTTGTTGGAATCATGGTGTAGGCATTAGCTTCGACATCGCAGAGGCGCAATTTGTT
Source organism: Fraxinus excelsior (assembly GCA_019097785.1). Taxonomy (NCBI): domain Eukaryota; kingdom Viridiplantae; phylum Streptophyta; class Magnoliopsida; order Lamiales; family Oleaceae; genus Fraxinus; species Fraxinus excelsior. Next base: position 12,096,271 of record CM032627.1, on the reverse strand, counting down.
GCAGGAGTTATTCGTGGATATAGCTTTGGAAATTGATGATCGTGCTAAAGGTAAATTGATAAATGATTCATGGAAAATGCTTGTTCTATTCTACATCACTTTTGTTCATGCATGAATTCGGTATTAATAACCCTGGATGGGAATTCAAGGAGGAAAAAATTGAATGGAAAGTAGTCACGGTTAAATAGTGAATACAATTATATTAAACTGAGTAATCTAGTAAGCAGTTCTTTCTGAGTTCTGCAGTTTGCATAAGAGCTCTATTGGGAGTTGTTGACCTCAAAAGATGATCAACAAATTCCCTCACCTAGCTAGATTTTTATCTCCTAAACTCGCTATTTTGCTGCCTAATGAAGTGTAAGAGGAGAAATGACTATTTGTGAGGAAGATATTTCAATTTCAGCATACCATTCTTAATCCCAAGCACGTCTATTTATATATTTCTATTCAGACTTTTGGGGATAAATACGACTTTGGAGCTGGTGACATGTGGCAGCCAGCCAGCCAGCCATTGCTTGATTAATTTAACAGTTCATGTTTTGCTTGCCTGCTTACGTGTCCTTCATTATTAATTGGTTATGAAGTCATGTTTTGTACTTCTATTCACATGCGATTTGATAACGGTTTTTGCTGAGGTGCAATGAGATACAAAATGAGATAATGTTAAATCACCTGCTACTGAGTTTTATATAAGATTTAACTCCAACAAGGCTTGATACAAAATGCCAATATGGATGATGTTTAGTACATTGGATAAAAACACTGGAAGAGAAGCCACGTGCCAACACACAATTCTCTCCATGATTTTTTATTTGGGATGTATGTAATTACATTTAATAACATATTACAAAGAGTTGCAAAGTTTTGACATTTGTTTATCGAGATCGAACTGAGATCCATGTATTATATTTTATTTGTTGATGAAATAATTTTTAGTTCTAGGAGGGGATAAAGACTATGGAATGTTGATGTTTAGGTCAAGTAGAACTATGTGTAGAATAACAAAAGGTTCATAAGAGAAACAGAAAGTAAGATGGATTTAAGGCCCATACAATAATTGAAAAATACGAAATTAGGATATTACAGGGACAATTGAAATTAGCACCAATTAAGGAGAAAATAAAGGAAACATGACTTTGAGCGTTGGGTCATTTATTCCATCATCCAATTTAAAGATGCTCTTATACACAAAAACAGTGCAATCTAGCAATGTTTAAAAGCACCCTATCTTTACACCGTAAGGCATTCCTCATGTAAGACATTTGTTAGGAGTCTCAAAGCTTACTCTATATTGCCTTTTGAGGCTTATGTCTTGACTTACAGAGAAATATGCCTTACGGCAGCACAGTGATGCTCCCTTTCTGAGCCTTTTTTTTTTTCCAGCCCAAACCGATTTTTTTCATAGCCCTGAATATTTTAACGGCCTTTTTGAATTGTTTAAACACAATCCAACATTAAAATCTAAGAGAAGAGAACAAGTGAGAGCTCATATATGCCGTAGCCCTCAATCCTATAACCGATATGAGATACCTCTTAAGTGAAATCGCAACTTTTAAACAGCATGACTGGCTATACAAGGCATGCGACACATATATTTTTTTTCTTCCTAGCATCTCTGCGATTTTGATTTTTCCCTTTCTAAAGTCAAACCAAGCAAGATTCTTGAATAGTTCATCATTTAGTAATCTGTATTAGACTTTTAGTTTAGTTGTAGATTAATGGTCTTGTTATGTCATTACTACTTCATTAATTTATTATTTTCTGTTAGGCTGATCCTATTTATGTTTACTTGAAAGTTAGACTTTTGATTTTATTGAAATGACTTATCATGAATTTTTAAATGATTTACGGTTTATTGCATTTGTATTATTTTACTGGTCTACATTAAGGCTTACGCCTTTTGTTCCACACATATGTCTTCGCGAGGCAAAATGCCTCAACACCGGATTTAGACCTTTTAAACATTGCAATCTAGTAAAACATGTTAGAAGAGTTGAAGAGGAAGAGGTAATGAAGATGTGTGTGTATGTGTGTGTGTGTATATAGTATTGATAGGATTCTAAAATAAAGTTTAATTTAAATTATGATTGTTTAGATTATATAAGATTAATTTTGATATTTTGAAACAAATTTAGTTTAGTAGAAGTTCGTTTATTGTTTAGCTTCTTTTAGAGTATTTGCTCTATAAGTAAAGGGTTTTCATTGTAATTCACAATGTTGATTATATGAATAAACAAATTTTCATCTTGCTCTGTTTTTTTCTCTTCTTTGGCCCCCTTTCTTTCCGTTCCTTGTTTTGTTCATTGTCAAATCATACACTCATGCGTCAATCTGGTACCACAACAATTCATTTTCCTATGGTCTAACATCCTTCGTCTTCAAATCCAAAAATCCACGAAGCGTTTTCATCCAATTCGTATACACACCACCACCTTCCACCATCCATCCAAGTCCTAAAACCACTTTCATATACAAAACAACATTTAAACAGTAGAAAACACAAGAAATATTCGTTTCGTCAGCAATCAAGGGCTTGTATTAAACTAAATTTGTTTTAAAATATTAAAACTAATCTTATCTAATCTAATCAAATATAAACAATCATAATTTAAATTAAACTCTATTTTAAAATCATATCAATACTATATATCTATCTTCATCATTAGAGGTACACAAAAATTGAATGGCTTGAGGTGGTTGCATAAAATTTTATTTTATTGGATTTCTGAGTAGGTACAGCTTTGGATCTAATGAATGACAAATAAAGATTCACTCAGCTGACCATAACTTATTCGGAGTTTTTGTTATTGTTTTAGTTTATGGAGGTTGGAGTCATAGAAACTGGTAATTTTGCTTTCAATAAATTTTGGAGCATGGCACGGCTTCAACAGCATTCTTTTTATAGATTCATTTCTAGGAGTTCTCACTTTTGAGGAGCAACTAAATAGGAAACATATTCTGCCAGTCTGAGACCCATGAATCAGAGTCTCATTTACAGCTTTCTGATTCATGGGTCATGATTCATTTTAGCAATAAGCACAAGAGTATTGTCCTTATATTTGTTATCAACTTTGGCTCCGTGGTGTATCACAAATTTATATTATACTTCTAGTAATGAATAGTCTAATTGATGAACATTTTTAATTTGACTGGTAGTTGGTAGGGATAATGGGATAAAGAAAGAATTCTGGTATATCTGTTTGCCAGTCTGTTACAGATAACAATTTTGGAAACTTCTGGTAACATCACTCTGCTTGAAGACGAAAGCAGGCTTATTTTTGCTGGCCGCATAAGTTCTTTCTTCTGACAATGACAAATCACTGTATTGGGCGATATGCTGATATCAGGACTGTAGTTCATATTACTATGTCAACAATAGTAATCCTTGTGATACTAAAAAAGTGAAAAGATCTTGACACGATTTTTGTGATCTACTTTTCCAAGTTTGTGTTTGCCTATATGTTGTATGCATCATTCGGAGAGTACTATGTCCCATATTCAGAGAAGATGTTCTCTTTAATAATGATTGAAGGAGATTCCAGTTCTTTCATGATTCCATATTTGATTTTAAGGAGCTCCACCCAAATTTATAACCCCACACTGATCTACGTCTTGCATGTTTTCAACTTAAAACTGAAAAGGTCAGAAAGCTTGCCTATTGGGATTTCTTTGGGTTTGGAGGGATGAAGCAGAAGATGCTAACTATCGACTGCCTGTATTTCAAACTAAAACTTGGAATTCTAAATGCATATGTATGAGCTATTGCAATATTACTAGTTCCTGCAAATGAATTCAGAACCACAATTTTGGGCATCATTTTCAAATTGTTAAAATATGATAGCAACTGCCCCTATTCCTTACATCTGAGTGCGGGCATAGAGTCTTTTTAACTCTTTCTTTTTCACTTTTTCCTTTTTGGTTCAAAGGAAAACGGGGAAATGGAACACTCTTCCTTTAAGAATTAACTTCTGTTGACGTTCACAAAGTCTTCGACAAAAAGGATTTCTTTCACACTTATTCAGAATTTTTGGGAGTAAAACACTTCATATTTGCCCCATTTTTCTTCTCTTATTTTTCTTTTAAGCTTCATGTGCACATAATGCATATCACAGTACAAGGTGCGTATTCGTTATTTAATTTTAAGAATCATTGCATTGACAGCATGGTCAGCAGTAAAATTGTGAAGGCTCAAGGCTTCTACTTGTTCTGTCATCGTAGTGGTGAATGAAAATTCGTAACATCAAATTTAAAGGGCTAGTAAAATTGATTGGGTGGCTAGCTTATATCAATTCCTATCCCTGGACCTGGAGTGAGTATAATAGTTGAGAACAATTTGACATGCGAGGAGGTCCCTGTCATGCCCAAATGTGTCGTCTATGTTTTATTTTCTCTCTCGATCTTTTTCTTCATCACAGACTTTTAATCTACTGCCTGCACTAGATTACCCATTGTTTTCTAGTCTTTGTAAAGGAAACTTAGCAATAAAAGCAATCGGAATAATTGTATTTGATCTTTAAACAAAGTAAATGTACTTCTCGAATACCTTAAGACTTCCCATGCAGATAAAGTATTTATGCATATAAAGATGATGGTGCTTGATATGTGGCAGTTCTGGAATATCTTTCTGAAGTTAATTATGTCCCGTGTATTTAGCGGTTAGTCATGTCTTTTTATGCATCTATTCCTTGTTCAAGAGGCAATTCAGATTCATGTGTTCGATGCTTTTGGTGGGTATTGGCTCAATGATGTAATTGAGGAAACTAAGTTTCTATGTATTTGAATAATAAATACAGCCTAATTAAGGAAAGTCAGATAATCCTATCAATCCCCACGAATCAGGGATCTACCTTACTAATTACATTTAGTAGAATGCTACAACTAGAAAATTACTCTAATTTTTCAAATTTTTACAACTGTAGATTCTCAGTAATTCAGAATATAATACAGATTCTCCAACAGTAATGTCTGATTTTCTGCTGTTTTCTTCATTTAATTGCAACAGATATCATTTTTGGTGGGGAGGATATAATCTCTGTGGCAGAGGATGTGAGTCAGAGCCCAAAATGCTTCTACAACGTGCTTGCCGATCATTTTGTTCAAATGCCACAGATTGTAAAATCAATCCTTGATCTGATTGTGCAACTTTGGAGCCAGTCATTTACATCTAATATTTTTTTCCTCTTGTTCCACAAGTGGGTATGTATTATTTATGTCTATGTGGACGTTTTTATTTTTAACTGTTTACGGGGTACTGGTAATGGTGAAGTCCTGATGGAACAGAACTATTATATAATTGCTTCTATATTCCCCTGTCCATTTCAATCTATGTAATTTCACCTTTCTAGCTGCTGGCTACCTTTCAATTCAAAAGTACTTGTCCCCTTGCAAAACTGAGCACTCGTCTCTCATTGCTTTGATTCCATAACACATTCTTCTATTTTCCAGTTATTTGAAGTTCAGCTTGATAACCCTGAAGCCATGCTCCGGTACTCCTCTGCTCTCGTCCAAGGAGCTACAAGTGTCTTCTGGTATGAAGCTTTATCTATTACATGTAACTTAAAAGTAGTTTGCTGACGTGCTATGTAGACTGGGAAAAAGAAGTGGGGGTCTAGGCTGTCAATTTCCTTTCATTAGAGCCTGAAATGTTTATGGTTTAGTCCATTGTCACTTCCATTTTTTCTCTATTTTTCCTCCTCCTGTATTAGAGATCGAGGGCTTCTCAATTGGATAAATTCTTATATGTAGGATTGACATCCAAACAAATGCAAGACGTTTCCAGAGTCTCTTTCAGGTGAGCTGTTTTTTTCAAGACATAATATATCAAGTGCCGTTGCATAAATACTTTTTTGTTAACCCTCACTATTTTGATTGATGACAGTATCTTCTAGAAGATGTTGCTCTAGTTTCCGAGCGATTGAAGAAGATCCCCCTACAGGTCTATCATTTATCTAGTCAATAATCATTGAATTCCTTGTACGTTGTGGACTCTAAGCTTGTTAATATTGACATTATGATTCTGCACCAATTCGTGTTCTTTCCATTATTTATCAGGCTCAGCAAGACCTGTTTCTTCTCCTCTCAAGGCTCATGTTTTTTTATAATTCAGGTGTGTTAATTCCACCGCCTTAAGCTAGTTTGTATTTTTTCTCTTTGATAGTCATTCTAACAAATAATGATGTTTTCTCACAGTTGACAAACTTGAAAGTTTTTTAAAGAAATTTCCTGATTATCCAAATGCTTTCTTGATTGGGGGTCCAGCAGACATTTTTGTTATTGAATTATCTGATCAGGTGGCAAACAAGATGACTTTTTGAATAGTTTCGCCGTTTCGTACATTTGATTATGATCGTTGCTAGTTATCCGTTTATATCACGTTTTACCTTTTGCCTCTCAATGATCTATTTTATTCAGCTTCAAAAGTTGAAGGTGGAGCCAGTGCTTTTGCATTATCTTTCACAAATTAAAGCACTCCACGGTACTCCTAATCAATAACTGCTGATGTCACACGTCAAACAATTTAAGGATTTTTGACCTTTTTGATGTAATATGATATAAGATGGAGGTTAATCTTCTTTCTATTGTTAACAGGCCTAGAACTTAGAATGACAACAAATACAAGACTGAGAACATGTTTGTACAGCTTCACATCTCCAGGTGGCCCTATGTATCCAACAAGAGCTGTTCGTCACGCAGCATGGGAAGCTTTAGATTTTCTCTTTCCTGTGAGTCCCCTTTTTTCCCTAGTTATAAGTTGCAGAATCTTTGGGTACGCCAGTATTTTCTTGTATCTTTTTCATGTATGCCACACTATAAATTGTGGAGCTGAGCTAGCATTTCACCGCTGACCGGTAATTCCATGTTGTAAAAGGCAAAGATGGAAGGCTAGACAAAGCTTTTATCACTTGTAGGGTTGCGCATCTGCCCCACAAATTTCAATTTATAACTTCTATGAAAAATGAGAAAGATTTATTTAAAAAATTAACAAGATACAGAATATTGCTGGACAATTACTAGGAAAACCATAGAAACTAGTAATTGTTCATATACATGCTCGGAATTTTGATGGCGCCAATCTTCATATTTAGGTTTGAATTAGCATTTGGCATTTGGTTCTCATTCTGATATGACATGGATGCTATGTTCCAGATTGGGAGATATCCTCGGCATCTCATAAGTCTATTCTTCAGATTGCTTTATCCATGGTACTGGTCCTCGTCATGTTGGAACTTTGTACTCTCTTGTTTACAAGCTGTACTGTATTCTCTTTTTGGATTCATTTTTTCTGGTTTGGGGAAATTGACAAAACCGAAGAACTCGTAGCTTCAACCCTTGTTGTAGTTTTTTTGTTAGGAAATTTGTGTGGAAGGGACTTTATCTTTTATTGACATACTTTGGTCCAAACTATTGTATTCACATACAATGTTCTTGTATTAGTAAAGCAGAAATGTTGAAGTCGTGCTTTGAACTTCGACTCTGAGTGTGAAGTATATTGTTTAAACTGTCTCTCTCGGCTTCAGTATGATCTTGTTTTCTACTCTAATCCTCCTGAATGCATGTCTTTTGCTATTTTGGGAACACTTATGGCATGTTTGGTAAGTTGAATTAGTCTTTAATGAACAGTATTAAAGATGAAATAAAAAAGTTAGAATCTTGTTCTCTACTCTGTCATTATGTGCTCAACATGCTCTACGAGAGTGAAGGATTTATGATGTATGTATGACTTAAAAGGAAAAACAATCATACTGCTGGAGCCTAGATTCTGCTAGAGATGGCAAATTCCGAGGTCTGCATCGCCGGGTCCTGAATTTTCGAACTCCTCAGAATTCCTTTATTAGACTTTATTTTATTTTTATGCTTTCCAATTTTAATCTAATTTAAAAAAAAAAAAAAAAAAAATATTAAAAATATAAATAAATAATTAAATGGGGGCAATGAATATGAATTTTTTAATTCCTGCCCTGTTCTCATTCTCACCTTGCCTCTCGATAATCCCCAGGGTATGGTAATGGTAGCCTGACATCCCTTTTTCCTGCCCTTCCATGAGAAGGTTATGGCAGCAAGAGAAGTCAACTCTTTAATCAATAAAGAGTACTCTGCCCAGCCTCGAGAAACTCTTAAAAGGGCAGAAACAAACAATAAGAAATTTCCAGTTATATATCTAAGGTGAAGATTACTTGGGATAATGGATATTTTGATACCCTGATTTCAATAGTTTTTATATCCTGTGGTGGCATAAATTCTGCAAGAAGCAGAAATGTGTATAGTGTCCATAATCCTTCATTTTCTTGAAATTGTTCATCGTTTCCAGTAAGGATCGGAATTTTAGTTCAAGATCTGAATCTGACTATAAGAATTAATTATTTTCAGGTTTTTACCTGAGGCTAACCCTTTGATTGTGGGTAAATTTTGATTCTGTGCTCATAAAAGTGTTGAAATCTTGCACAGGCAAAGCATATATGTGACTCAAAATGTGTTTATTGAAGTTGAGATGAAATATCCTTTTATGTTTGATGTTATGCGTAAAAGAAACTTGCTAGAATGCGTGCATTGAGATTTACTCGATTGAACTATGTATGCCATACTATGTTCACTTAGTTTGCGAGTTGCACAAGTTCTTATTTGGTTTAAAATAGGCACAGAAGACTTGGTTTGAGAAATTACAAGGAGCTCTATTATCCTTTGGCTTTGCTGGTGCAAAATCTGACGACTCCCTATTTGTGAGGAACACAAAAGTGGCATACTACATATATTTTAGTGTATGTAGATGATGTAACATGGAGCAATGATTCTGTCGTCACAGACTTGGTTGCTAAGTTGAGTGGTCTCTTTGCTCTTAAGGAACTCTATGAAATCAACTACTTTCCGGCATTCAAGTGGTGCACAAAAAAGATGGACTACATCTTTCTCAAACAAATTATGTTCAGGATTTACTAGAAAGAGCTAAAATGTCTTATTGCAGACCGATGAGTACTCCAAAGGTTGCTGGTGCTAAACACTCTAGTTCAGCAAGTGACCCTACTTCCAATGTTCACTAATTGTGGGGCACTCCATTATGTGACCATCACTCGACCAGAGTTAGCCAGTTTATGCAAAATCCCTTGGAAGAACATTGGCGTGTAGTGAGAAGGATACTACAATACTCGAGGGGAATTGATGAGGACATCATTTTCTTTGGACTCCTACTTTTGGGCTATCTTTATTTATGCTTTGTTAGTTTTAATTGGGCTTGTATATGGGTTTGGCCCAAGCCCCTTTCTCTATAGGTTTGCTTATTTTTCTCTATACGTCTTGTAATGTAAACATGAAAGTTCAGTTGATGAATGAATTGAAATGAATATGCTTGTGTATCAAGTTTTCTTCCATCTCCCCTGATTTCTCCTCCCCTTGTTTCTCCTCCAGTTCTCCATCCCCTCTCTCAAGTTTCTGCCCCTTTCTTGCTGCCTACTTCTTCTTCTGCTTATTTTATGCTGCTTATAAATTCAATGCTGAAATCTCAATCCATCCTGCATCAAATTTGGTATTAGAGCTAAACCTGGATTCCATCATCAATTTGCATCCTAGAACACCCAAATCAACCTCTCTACGTTGACCAATGTCTCCCCACCAACAAACCTGCAACCTACCAACAAATTGCTTTTAGTTCCTCATTTCTTTAATCTTTGTCTGAAGATTCGTAAGGGAGTTCTTAGCTTCTGGGATGTACCTTGGAATTGAATTACCAAATCACAACCATCACCAATCCAATCCAAATGCAACTTCCCAGCATCTTCACCATGACACACCATGCAAACCAAAGCAACACCACACAACCGCAATCACAACTGCCCACCCCATAACCTAGCCCATTTATTTTTATGAGAACACTTAAGCCCTAATCATAAGCCCAACATCAACACAAAACCAATAGCCCCCTGCCAATACCAAAAAGGGAAATTATAAAAAATCAGGTGTTTAAATATTGCTTTTTAAAAATCAGGTGCAAAATTTGTTTATTCAAAAATCAAGTAATATATTAAAACCCTAGCCCTAATCCCAAACAAAACCTAAATCATTTTTCTTCTATTCCTCCTCTTCGATTCTCGTCTCTCTCTCTCTACCCTCTTCCTTGTCGTCGTCGCCATTGAGAAGCGCCCACTACCGACGAGTCGAGCAGCGGCGACCAACCTCGTACAAATCTCCCTCACCGTCGCGAGACAGCCCAGTTACGCGTAGATCTCTCTAATTTCTTGAAAGAACTGTGTGAGTGGAAATGGCATATCAATATTTGATGACCGATCTAAGGCAGTGCGTCAACGGCAAGGCCTTGTCCCACTCTGGTTTCATACCGGCGCTGCGATTTGTGGTGGTGTGTGCGCGCTTTGCTGTTGCTCGAAGATATTTAGAGCGATGGGGTGGTTTCATGTTGATGTGGTTTTTAGCAGTGGCAAATTGGAGGTGGTTGTGGCGGTGGCGGAGGTGGAGGTGTGGGCGCGTTTCTGTTGGAGATGTTCGGCATTTGTGACCTATAAAATAGGTAATATGCAAGTGATTGGTGGTGGAGGTGGTTGTCAGTGGCTTTGTTGGTGTTGTTGTGGCAGTGGCAGCGTGGTGAGGTTGATCGAAAGTGGCCATAGTGGTAGTGGTGGTAGTTTGTGACCAAATGTTTGGTAATCTGAGATCAAATGTTTGGTAATTTGTGACCAATTACTCAATTATGACATAAAAATTTAATAATATGTGACTCAAAAATAATCTGTGACCTCGAAATAACCTGTGACATACAAAATTTTGATATGTGACCTCGAAATAATCCGTGATCAATTAATTTTAAAATATGTGACCTGTAACCTATAATTATGTATATGTGACCATTAATTATATAAATATGATTTTATTATATTTAATTAATAAATATATTTAATTAATTAACTAAAATTTGATTTTTGCATTAGTCAAACTTAAAACTTGATTTTTGAATTGTGTATAGTTAATCCCTAACTTTTGAACTCTTTCCTACTAAAAATATTGGCCTAAATTAAACTCAAGCCCACTACACATGCCCACCCTAGCTGCGACAATCATCTGCAACATTAACAACCTTATCGTCGTCGATCATCTTAACTTTGGCATCCAACCACATAGAGGTGTCAATCCGAGTGGTCCAGGCCGGGTCGGCCCGCCAACATATGAGCCCGATAACGGCCCGCGTGAAAAAAGTCCGCCCGCTATGGGTTCCAGGCTGGTTTCGGGTCGGCCCACAATTTTGGATTACAACCCAATCCCCCCCGTTGACTCATCCGGGTCACGAGTTGCGGTTTGTTCCGATTTAGCTTGTATGATTGTGTAAATAAAATTATAAAATATAGAATTTTTCATAGTTATATCAAAAAAATATTTTTTTTTTGTTAAAGGTAAACTAAGAATTGAACAAAATGATAAATTCATATTTATACCAAAAAATGTTTACATAGAATTCAAATTTAATGTGACATGAATTATTTATAACTTTGCAAAGTTAAATTTAATTTAAACAAATAACAACTAAATGCATTTCTAATTATTGTTATCAAATATTTATAGCATAAGTACATCACAACTTGGTTGGTACCTACTTTTATTATAATTCATAGTTTAAGTACATCCCAACTAGGTTGGCAATTACTTAACTATAATATTTAATTTTTTTTTCACGGACTGCGGTTAACCACGGCCCTTGAATGTGCAACCTCGCGAAGCCCGCGGGTCATACCTCATTGACTTGTCAACCACCCGCTCAGGTCACGGGTCGGCCCGCGGTCCCTGGTAGATCCGGGCCATTTTTCACTGGTCGGTTGGCCCGTCCGTCTTGACACCTCTACAACCACCCTAAGCAACCAGACCTTCTGTCCTTGACACATCACAACATCAAACCAGCTCTCATTGCCAATCACCTCGACAAACACATAAGACAGTTACACACCTACATATATTAGTCCACATAAATAAATCACCAACAACCATAAAAATCTAGTCGTCGACCATCTCTCTATCCTTACTACCTCCGCACAGTCATCACCGAAAACACCCACACCATTCTAATAACGAGCCGACCACCAATAAACAATTGTATAGTCGTCAACTTGTAATTGCGCCGTCTGATATCATCCAATAGAACACACAAACACCGTTAGCTTCATTCCAAATTGTAGCTAGTATTACCTTCAATTGACAGCAAACACCATATGACCACCTCATCTGCCGCCGGTTGACTAATGAAAAGAAAATGGCTGACATCTCTAGTTCGGCGTCTCTGCCTCTAGTTTGGTATTTTTGGATTTAGTTATGCAATGTGTTTTACTGTTTATTTAAGAAGTGTAATTGTTTTTTGTTAAAAGAGAAAAAAGAAAAGAAAAGCAAAAAAAAAAAAAAGAATTTTTTTGTTCCTGTTGATTGACGCATTCACTCCAACAATTCAGTCGTCGCTTTGCAACCGTAGCCGTCCCAATTTAACAATAATGATTGGGGCATTGTTTGACTCTTTTGAGTTTCGTGAGGTGATCTTACTTAAATGAAAGTTTTCAATGTAAAAGAATTGTTTCTTAATCGAGTCTCATTCGAGTCTTTGATATTGCAATCATTTTTCTCTACAAAGCAATCTCTAATGCTAACTTCTTGTGTTTCTCATTATGCACAATCAAATGAAGATTTTAAAGATAAGCTGCATGAATGTTTGTTATTAGAAGGAGAGATCATCCTCCTTAGTCGGATCATATTCTTGGAATAAGCTACAGCTTTCATTGCTATCAATCATGAAATTTCGATATTTGGTTCTTAAAAAAGAACGTCCCCCATGGCATGAGTTCAGTCACTTTTGTTGATGATTGAGAGCTTGATTGCAGTCGTTCATAATTTGTTTACTCGACAGAGTCGAGTTTTTTCTCCCACCCCAGGAGAGTGGATGAGGACATCACCTACTTTGGACTCCTACTTTTGGGCTATCTTTATTTAAGCTTTGTTAGTTTTAATTGGGCTTGTATATAGGTTTGACCCAAGCCCCTTTCTCTCTAGGTTTGCTTATTTTTCTCTATATGTCTTGTAGCCCTGTATGATTCAAGAATATTTTCAATGGAAGCTGAAAATTAAATTCAATTTCCACCTTTTTTCATGTTTGATTTACTAAATTTTTTATGGAATTGGTTTTCTACGTTTTCTTGGGTTTACACATTTTCTTGGTTTTTGAGGAAGAGTTTTTCCCATGGGTTTGGTGGGAAAAAGCTTTTCTAGGCAATATTTATTTATTTATTTTTTTTGCAATGGAAACAAATTCTATCCCTAATTGTAACAAATTATATTCCTCTAATGGACAATTTTCATGGAAAACAAAGTCAAATGAACACCAAAAGATCCTACATTTCAATATTTTTCAGGTGGAAAATTATATCAATCAAATACAATTAATTGACAATTCCCAAAAAGACAAGTTTTAAGCAATTCAATTCCTAAAATTAATTTTCTTTCCACCCAATTCCATTCTTGCAATCAAACGACCTGTAGTGTAAATTTGAAAGTTCAGTTGATGAATGAATTGAAATGCATATATGCTTGTGTATCAAAGTCTTCTTCCCTCTCCCCTGATTTCTCTCTTCTCCCCCTATTTCTCCTCCAGTTCTCCAACCCCCTTTCTCTCCGGGTTCTCCCCCTTTCTTGCTGACTACTTCTTCTGCTTATCTTATGCCGCCTATAAATTCTATGCTGAAATCTCAATCCATCCTGCATTAGGAACTTCAGCTTATGGTCTGCATCTGAGGACGTTTCCAAATCTAGATTTGTACAGCTTCTGTGATTCGGATTGGTCCTCAAATCTCGATGACTGGCGCTCAACATCTAACTATTGGATGTGAAGGAATCTAGTATCATGGCACTCTAGGAACAACATACTGTATCAAGATCTGGAACTGAAGCGGAGTACAAATGTGTCAGGGAACTTACATGGATCAGATCTGTATTGCGTGAGTTGAAAGTTCCTTTGAGTAAAACCCCAGCAATCTGTTTCCAGTACACGGTTAACGGATTATTTTTATAGACAAAATGTCATGAGTGTAATATGTGTTCGAATGGTTACAGTTATGAGACGTTTCTTAAGCATTAGAAATGTTCTTGATCCTTATTGACGAGCATGTGCGCCACTGACTTTCTACTGGCCAAGGATGAGGGACATGGGTGGGCATCACTCCACAACATTTTTAAAATTTTTGGATTTGCTTTGAGGAACAAATTCAGAGTCAAAGATCAATCCAGTCTGAATTTGGGGGGACGTTGGATGAGTCAGATACAACAACCAATGCTAAAATCTTTGAATAACTTACTTTTTATGTCTGTTGAGAAGATTAGCTTAATGATCAGATGCACAGCTCAACATTTGGATAAGTAATTAGTTTGTTAGATAGATATTTCCTATATAAAGCTTGTACCGTATCATTTGAGGATACAGGACAATATACCCATTTCATTCTCTCTTCTTTCATCCCTTTCTAACAGCTAGTTTACTTATCAAAACTATCATAAATTACCCAATTCTGTTTCTTGAACGTTGAAATGAATGGCATAATGCTGTTGAGATGCTACTAATATGATCGATACAAAGAAAATAAGGAGTAGAATCCATGTTCTTCTCATCTTAAGCATTAGCTTGCTGAAGATGAAGCGGATGCAAAGGTAAGAATAAAGCATGGTGTCTCTGTAGTCCTTGCGGGCAAAGAAGGTAAATCGTGAAATCCTGAGGCTGTGGAGACAGTGCATCCTTAGATTCAAATCCTGTCAGGCACTTCAGGGTACCACATGTCGATATTTAGGGTCTGTTTGGGTCGGATTAAAATCTGATTTTAATTTAAATCAAAGTCAAACAATTAATACATCTTTCACGAGTCCCATATCTTTTCAATCACACATTTCAAAAATTGCTATCACACTCCACTAAAAATCTGATTTTAATCCATACCAAACACCATCTTAAGACCTCGCAAGAGATGATGGAGGTAGAGCGTTTTGTCTGCCAATCATAACCAGTCATGATAACATGGAATGTAGGTGAAAATTTACTGGGATCGTAGGCCATTTTTGTCCTGGCTACCAGGTATGATAAGCGGCGAAGCTAACATTTTCACGTAGGAGGTTAAAAACGTTGGAGACTCAAAATTTATATGTATTATGTACATATAAAAATGTTTCTATACAAATTCAATATCAATTGAGAAAAATTTAAATATCACCATGTGGCTCCGCCACTGCAAGTATCTGGATTCTAACGTATTGTGAGTTGACTTCTATAATTATTTCTTCCTCAGAAAACTTGATGCTACGTTTGGCAACGTGAATTGAATATGTCTTGAACGGAAAAAGAAGTTAAAATATTATTTATCGTACTGTTCAATTTTATTTGATAATACCTCGGAAATGTACCATGATTAATTTCTGTTTGGCAGTCGTGTTGCATTTGTTATTATCGCAACTATTACCTTATATTTTTGCTGATGCAGCCGAGAATAGAAATGCCTTGATATCTATAGGAACATATATCTGCACGAGTTTGCAAGGTTTTATAACTTCAATTCAATGATTTGTTCGTATATTGACTGAGTTCTGTCTTACATACTTCTTAACTCAATATTAATAGTACTCGGAATTCAAAATCTACCAATATGCAACCAAAATTCAAGAGGAAAATTTAAAGATTTTAAGTTAGAAAAGCAATTCGCACATTTAAACAGAAAAGAAGATTAGGTCAAATTAGGTTAAAGAGCCTGGTGTCATCCAACATATTAAATGGAATGCAAAGCATTTTTTCTTCTATTGCTCTACGGCGCGATACAGCTGAAAAAGTTTTACAATAACAATCTATATGCAGGAGCGGACGCAGACTTTTTATGTTGGGGGGACACAATCAAGCTTTCAAAAAGTAACGAAAAAATTAAAGTAACGATAAAAGCCTAGTTTCAGGAAATAAAGCCTAATTTCCACCCCCACCTAGCAACTTGTGTTGAATATGACATGAAGGCTGCAGTTTTCGACCCAATAGTAACTTCATTACCAAATTTCTCTAGCTAGTCAATTTGCAAGACATTCCAATTGGCTTCATTCCTAAATCTCAGTCAATAACAGTCACAGTCATAGTCACAACACAGATAACAGAAGATTGGAAACTTCAATTGAATATCAGATTCATTAGAATATATACACAGTCACAGCGTAGATAACAACTTCATTCCTAAATCCTAATCAAACTTCAAATTTCACTCAAAAATCAAAATGTACACAGATTGACAGATAACATATCAACAAAATTCAAAATCCAACATCAAAATTCAAAATCCCTAAAAAAAATCAGTAGGCACGCACTGGCGGAACTTTCCTCGTCACCGGAGAAGGCGAGCAGCGACAACATGATGTGCCGAGGAGACCACGAGAGCTCAGAGGGGAGGGAGAGCTGGAACGCGAAGAGGCACGGAGGCGGAGCCGAGGAGCGGGGCTGTGGTGCGGGAGAGACAGTGTCGAGATTGATGCGATGCCGTCAGCCATGGGTGTGGGTGGCCGTGTGTCGGCGTGTGGTGTGGGAGAGTGCCATGGGAGTTGGGACGGTGGGAGAGAGGACACAGAGTTAGACGGGAGAGTCGAGATATGATAGGAGAGACGAGGGTTTTGATTTTGAAGGAAGTCTTTTTCCTTCCTTATTAAAAAAAAAAAAAAAATTCAAAACCTAGTGGGGCACGTGCCCCACTAGGCCCTACCATAGATCCGTCAGTGTCTATATGATTCGCGAGATGCCACTCAATATTAAAAGTACGGTTCCCATAAGCGTATTAATGCATGGATTAAAAGTCGGTTTTACATATGCACACCTAACATGTGGTTCTTCTTCTTCCTTGTATCGGTAAGTGAAAAACTAACTAAGAACATCTCTAATCGTGGTGTAAATAGATCTAAATTCTACTTAGGGCATGTTTGATAGGTCTACATTTTCCATGGAAAATGGAATTCAATTTCTAATTGCCACTTTTAGGTTGTTTGATAGCATTTGTTTTTTTAAACTTGGAATTGGTTTTCTTGCTTTGGGTGCACGTGACCCATTTTCTTGGTTTTCGGTGAATTTGTTTTCCCACTTTTTAGGTGATTTTTTGTTTTCCATCTTTTTTTTTTTTTTTTTTTTTTTTTGCAATGGATACAAAATCTATCCACAATTGTAAAAAAAATTGTCTCTTAAATTGACTATTCCCATGTAACACAAAGTCAAACGAATATCAATTTTTTTTTTTTTTGGCAAACTAAACAAATTCTATCCTCAATTGTAAAATTTTTTATCTCTTTAATTGACAATTTTCATGAAAAACAAAGCAAAATGGACCAGGTGAAAAATTATACCAATCAAACACAATTAATTAAAATTCTCAATAAAACAAATTATAGGCAATTCAATTCATAGTAAAACATTTTCTTTCCACCCCATTTTTTACTTTTGCAACCGAACGGACCCTTAGATATCTAAAGTGGCCAAAAACCTCTCCAATGAAGTGATGCAAATTCGAATTTAGATCCTCGGAGACGTAAATAAGGATGCAAAAGTGATGTTAGAGATACCAATTTACATCCAATTTTACAACCGAATTGGAGAAGTTATTTCTAGTAAAATTGTAACCCTTTAAGTTATCTTTACAACGCAATTTTGAATCACTTTAATCGAATATCGGGAGAGAAAGTTATGATAAAAGTACTAAAAGAAGTGCAGTACAGATTTTCACATGAAAGGTGGCGCTACCATCATGGTGTCGAGGCTCCACCAAATCATACAACACAGTATCACGTGTGTATCTAGGACAGTTTTTGGCCAATTTTGAAGCCCATAAAAATCCTACATTGTCACTTTTGAGAGAGTTCCACACAGTTTGGGGGAGAAAACACATAATTATCAAGAGCAAAGAGCAAAAACTAGGGTTTAAAGACTTTTAAGGTTGAAGAAAATCCTTGGCACAAGATCCAATTCCTTTCATGATCAATATTTTATAACCTGATTATGAACTCTATACTTTTTGTTTTTCTTTCATTATTATGAGTAGCTAGATTCATAGCTAGGGCGATTCAAGATTCTAGTTCATTAAATGCATATGTGTTGATTTTATTGATGAATTTAATACTTTGAATTCTTTTGCCAATTATTCAATAATTTTCTGAATCTATTACTAATCGAAATGTGAGTATTAAATTTAGACTACATATTAAAATTCGATAATTTAGTGTAATATGTAGAGATACATATACTAATTATTGTGGTCTTATATGAATTCTTAAATAGTATTTCATTTAACTAAAATTGATTCACATAAAGATATGTAACTGAATTAGTTAAATAGAATTAATGAGAACTCTAGAGGGGTAAATTAAACATTTTAGAAGAATTCGACCTATATGTAACAATGTAAGCCCTAGTATCCACATTCGTATTTTTAAAACTCAAATTCGATAAATTGTGTACATAATCTAGTTTAGTTAGAATAATTTATACAACAATCACAAATCTTATTATTTGTTTTCAATCAAATTAAAGTTAGAAATAATTTAACCAGTTGTTAGATAGTAGTCCTTGTGAGAGCGATATTCGGACTTATTGGTCTACTATATTACTTGTTATGATCCGTACACTAACGAAATATAAAATCGACAACACCTATTGCTGCTAAGATTTTACAAGCAGCAAAAGTACCTTTTTAATAACCTAACCCTCAAATTGGAACTTTGTGTTTTGTTTTAAACCCCAAGAATGAGTCTTCCTATCTGAGGTGGTGCCTTCACACACCCGGAACGAGCTTCCCTCCAAAGGACACCTTCATAGGAACGGCTTCTACATCCGGGATTTTGATCTATTAAAAAGTACCATATTCTAAGTTCTACAATAAAAAATGAAGAAGCTACTCATAAATGTTATATCCAATTACACAAATGGCATGTTTATATCCCAATGAATCACAAAATAAGATGTGTCACAGAACATTTTATAAACAATAAATAAAAATCCTTCCCAATACCCTGATAATAACTAATAAGAAAGGAAGGCAAGGAGCTGATTCTAAAACTCATCATTTAATTAAAGCCAGAAGTCAGGCTGCAATATTCTTACCTTTGTCCCTATCAATTTGGGATCAAAGCACAAAACCTATGCCAGAATATAGCTAGCTATCCAAAAGCAGAAAGAAATATCATTTATGGCTTGAGACAAGTAGAATAGCCCATGTAGTCTGCATCTATCTTCCCTGATAATTCAATTCTTTGAATTGATCAATACTCCTTCAAGACAGAGCCAAGTCGTTTGGAGGGCGAAGGCAAACAGGCACCTCGTGCTCCTCTGGTCCAACACGATGTTTAGGCACTTTAACCTCAAGAATTGTTCCGCTCTTGTCAAAATATGCTTCTAGCTTGGCATCATCAGGAATCCTAGTGGGAAGTGGGATTTCCCTTTTGAATTCTCCGGGCGGACAGTGCTCTGGAGCTGGATCGGTGAGTTTGAAAGTTCTATCATTTCTTTGAACTAAAGGCATGCAGGCTGTGCTCACAGATGATATCTTAAGCACTCCATGTGTGAGATTGTTCCACCAATGGACTTTCACCCTTTCTGGATCAGCAAAAGGCAAGGTAATTAGTATCAAGTATCCTTCTTCATCCTCGTAAATTGTTTTAGCCCCTGTAACAGGACCATATACATTCCTCATCACCCCGGAAAACTCACTCATCCAAGAAGGTTCAATAGGATGAAGCTCAGCATTTTGATGGCAATCTGTATTGAGATCATTAGTCAAGCAACAATCTTCATCATTTCCATGTGAGAAGAGGTCTTTCCTCTTCTTGTTTGATATGTCAATTCCATTGCCATTTACATGGTGAGTCGACAAATTCAAACCTGACCCATTTAGCAGTTTCTTTGCAGGGGCGTGTGCGTTGCTCTTCGGAGTGGGAATTGGCCTTTCAAGCTCAAATTCTGTGTTAGGGAGGTTCCTCCATGAGCTGAAGTCTTTTGCATCAGGCGGAACACAAAAATTTAAATCTCTACCAGTCAATTCAATCCACTTCTTCTGATCCTCCTCCTCAAGACTAGTAAGATTGGGTGATGGCACCAACTCAATCCCATGAACACACTGCGGGTTAGATAACCCACGGTAGTGTTTACGCTGCATTTTGTGAGACCGCACAAAACCCTTATCAGCACTGAAAGGAAATGTACGTTCCCCCTGTCGTGAGTGGCCATTCATATAACTCCTCAACTGCATTTTCCCAAGTGCATTCTCCGGTCTCTCTTTGAAAACCCACATATACATATTCTCCATATCATGCTGCACAAGAAAGATATCTAGTTGGAGATCAGACTTATCAAAAACTGAAACCCCATTACTATCCCTCACCACATTGCACTTTGACTTCTCCTTCAGAACCGGCTTGAAGTAGAAATTAAAGAAAAACCAAGCACCCCAAACACTATCCAATCTCTTGGCACATTTTCGCCCAATTTTAGGCAAATCGAAAAGCTTATCAGATTCGTTCACTTGGTGTCCAAGGCCAACATCCAGTATATCAAAAGAATCATGGTTCCGTAACTGCTGGGGAGGAGGACTTCGCTCTACGGATAAAGGGAGATTAATATCCGGTGGCCCCGGAAGAACAACTTGCCTATTCATCTCCCGATTGGATTCCTCATGAGAGGTAACATTTGAATCCATGGACAAGAATGTTGACGGATGATAATTGTCAAAGCTTAAACCTGTCAACAAATCTTCTCCCATCTCCAAATCTTTATCCTCCAATAAATATCGCAATTTGGTATATATAATTCCAATAACCTATTATCTACCAAAATCAACAATCCCTTTACAGAAAAACACTATAAAACAGCCGTACCATAAAAATACTCAAGCTTGAAACTCAAATTCATATGGTTTTGATACCCTATTGGAATTCCCACCAAAATCAACAACCCCTTTACAAGAAACCCTATAAAACTACCATACCAAGAATATACTCAGGATTCAAACTCAAAATCGATATTGGTTTTGATGAATTCTTGGTTTACAAGGTGGGAAGTGATATAAATCAACTTCTTTCAATCCAAACTGGGAAAAGAAAGAAAAAATTCAGGACAAGTTTTAAGGGCTAAAAAGAAAGAAAAGAAAAGAAAAAAAACGCTGAAAAGCAAAAAATTAAAATAAAATTAAGGCTACAATTAAATACAAGGATCTCAAAAAGAATAAATTTTCTACAAGGGTTGGGCTATGAAATCTGCAAAATAAACCTGTGAAGATCTTCGCAAGCAATTCTCCCCAATACGATACAACAGAGGAGAGAGAGTGAAGTGAAATAAATGAATGGTTTCCGTTAACGAGGCCGTCATATTAGACGGATATTGAAGGGCGTTACAAATGATTAACTTTTTAACACTTAACGTTTTCTGATAAGCACTTTGTGGAGTGGATAGAAGGACCACAGCTTGTCAATAAGCACCTAGAAGTATCAACAAGCCGAGCTGAGCCGCGAGGTGAAACTCGAAATTCGAGCAAAAATGATTCAAATTTTTTATGGTCCAAGCTGAGCCGGCTCGGTGTTTTTTATTTTTTGTGTGACAAATCTAAACTTTTTAAAGAATTTAAAATTTGTACAATTTATACGTATTATAAATTAAATAAAAGTTATAACCTTCATCCCTTTTCTGGGCTTAGAACGGCTACAATTATCGATCATAGGGGGAGCGAAAATTGTACATGAATAAATTATTTTGTGTACAATTTTTCTTAAAACAAATAAATTTAAAAATTAAGTATTTTTTTAAACTAATCAATTTAAAAAGCTTACAATATCTTATTTTTGGATCTGGTGCAACTTTTCGACCATTATACTGTCAACCTATTTTTGAATACGCAATTCCGCATATTCTCAATCTTTCAAGCATATAAAGCTTTCAATATATCTTCTTTTAGTCTTGATCGTTCGTCTAATAAAACTCGACCACCTAAACTAAATGCAGCCTCCGATGTTATCGTAGACACCAGAGATGTTAGTAGATCGCGTTCAATTTTTGATACAATTGGATGTTGCCTTTCATTACACTTCCAACATGATAAAAAACTAGATTCCTGTGATTCTTTTGGTTGTAACATACTACGAATGTCTACACACATATACCTAGCTAACTCAGAGGGAATTTTAAGATTTGTACAATTGACATCTATTACTCTAGATATTGATGAACTAGAACTAAATGAGGGAACATTGGTATTGGTGTCTAAATAATTCCATATATCATTTGAATTTATTGAAATATTTTTTGAAAAAGAATTTTAAGAAGTAGAACTGTCATGACATCCTTTTTCAGCGTAATAGTTTTACATAAACATAACATATATTCAATATGCATATGTGATAATTCTGTTGACCTATGTTTGATTTCATCTTTAATGTTTTGATCATAACAAACAAGATTTATATTGTTTCTAACAATTAATTTTGAATGATGATAGTTCAATGTTAAAATCAATCGAGCATTGTCAAAATCTACACATTATAAATCGAGCTCATGAAGAAAATCAAGATTGAAGTCAAACATTAAAGCCAAATGTCAAGAAAGATCAAGATCAAGAGTTTAAGAGCCAAATATGAAAGAAACTTCAAAGCAAGATCAAAGACAAAGCATTAAAGCCAAATGTCAAGAAAGATCAAAAGTTTAAGAGCCAAATATGAAAGAAACTTCGAAGCAAGATAAAAAACTAGGCTTTTGAGATCATGTGTAAATGTATAACACTTTGATATTTAGTAATGAATGACAATAGCTCAAAAATCATTTTGTGCACAAAGAGTTATTTTCATATCACTTGTATAAAATATTTTTGATTAAAAGTAAGATTGATTTTTCAAAGTGATATTTGAACTTAGATGAGATCACATCTAAAAAAAAAAAAAAAAAAAATGTTCAACGGTCAATCAGATGTCCGATTTGACAGAAAAACTTCTGTCAATTCGGACGTCTAGATGGGTGAACCGGATTCATCCTAAACGGTCAGTTTTTTTTACTATTCTAACCGCAATGGCTAGTTGGTCGTCCGGTTGGGCAGAACTTTGGGCGTTTTTACAGCTATAAATACCAACTCACTTGCAATTCATTTTAACACTCAAGAACATTCAAATGAGATACGTTTGAGAAAAATTATATTGATTCCTCATCTCATTTATTATATCAAATCATTTAGTTTTGAAAAACTTTTGATCAAATAAACTTTTGAAAATCTCTTACATTGCATAAATTTTTTCTACTTCTTCATATTGAAACTTTGATTGAATCAAACTTATAAACATTATAATCATCAAAGTTTCTAATCTCTCTTAGCACTTAATTTATCATAAATTATTCATTAAAAGATAGATATATTTTTGAAGAAGATTTTTGCACTTACATTGCATAAATTTGTCTTCTTCTTCTTGAAACTTTGATTGATTGAACTAAATTTGTAAAATCATCATACTCATCAAAGTATCTCATTTATCTCTTAGTACTTAATTTATTACAATAATCTATTATAAGAGAGATATTTCTTGTGAAATTTTTTGAACATATATTGTATTTATTTTTTCATCTTTTCATTGAAACCCTTTGATTAATTGAATTTAATTTTTGACTATCATATTCATCAAAGTTTTTCATCTAATACTTGAGTTATCATTTATTACTATTCATTGAAGTGTTATACTCTCTTAGTACTTAATTTGTTTGTATTATTTATTAAGAGAGAAATTTCATTGTAAAATCTCTTTGATAAAATGCGGGTCGTGTAGAAGTCCCTTAAAGATCAACATTGTATAAGGATCGGTGCTCCTTGCTGTAAGTCACCGTGTGGGTCATATTGAGGTCCCGTAAAGCTCAATATTGTGTGTCGTGTTGAGGTCCCGTAAAGCTCAACATTGTATAATGATCGATGCTCATTATTTTGTAAGTCACCAGAAGCGTTGTAAAGGGTTAGATTGCACCATAAGTCAATCAACATAGTGAAAAGGCCTTGCTCGTGCAGGAGATCTTGGTAACGAAGGATGTAGATCATTGCTTTGGATTGAATGATAACATCAAAATGACATATCAACTAATTTTCCTTACTTATCTTAAACTTGTCGTCTTAAATAGTAATATGGCAAGTAAGGGTCATTCCCGCGGAGGATTGGTTCAATTTAATCAATTGCATAAAATCAAAAGTAGAATATGAAATTGATTAAATGGGGAGGGGGGGATTTTGGTTTGTTAAACTAAAGAAAGCAATAAATTCAAAATAGAAAAGACTTGAAATTGGAAATAAACAAAGTAGTTTTTTTAAATCAAGGATGTGAAGATGTGATTGTGGGGTATTTCATTACAACGAGAATGACTTTTATATCAATTACCACAATAGATTTTCGTTCTCTTGATTAACAACAATTCGAGAATAATTACAAGTTCAATTATCTCAACCTCTTCTTACATGTTAGTTGAATAAAACAAGCTCTTTACTCAACCCTATTAATTAAACAACCTATAACGAGCTCTCTAGATTTAATTTAATAAAAGCATTATGACAAAAGAGATGAATTGAATTAAGGGCAAACTCACAAGCTCAATCTACTTACTTAAGTGTTAATCCACATACAATCAATTGAAAATTCCTCATAATCCATTGAAATTTAATTGCCACATGATTTTAGAACAAATAGCGATTACGTACTATAAATTCCAAAATAGCATTCATTGAAACAACTTAATGATTTAGTTGCACACCCAAACAATCAAGAAGAACAAAATAAACATTTGAATCAATGAATTAAATACATCAATAAAGAGAACTATAAAGTACAAATTAATTGAAAATCATAACTCGAGTTTTAAATCACCCTCAATCACAAATATATTTAGTTACCCATTAAATACTCAAAAACAACAAACAAATTCTTACAACTCATTAATGAAAAATAAATTAGGGAAAAGAAAAGTTTATTGATAAAGAGAATATCAATGGGTCTTCTTCTCCAAGCTATTTCACCATTGCCAAACTCCAAGCTTTGTCCAAAAATTTCCAAGAAATCAAAATAAAAGAAGAAAAGAGAGGGACGTTAGGGGGTTTCTCTTGTTTTGAAGCCTAGATATTCTTCAATGTGAGAGAAATAACTCAAGATCCTATTTAAAAGACCTAAAATCGTGTTTAAAGTGAAAAATGGGTTAAAAAATGAAAATGGCCAAATAGGTCTTAGCCACTATAGTGGTGCCTAGGCACTGCTACAGTGCGTCTTCTCTGCATAAATTCTGATTTTGTAGTCAAATTTTCAGAAATTACATGTCCAGTCCTCCGACTTTCAGCACTTGTACAATTTGGTCCCCAAGTCTCTCTTTTTGTGCATTTTTAATCCTTTTTCCTTCCTTTATCCATTTTCTCCTCAAATTTGGGATTTTGACCTTGGATCACCGACAAAAATAGATATAACTAAATTAAATAGTAAAATATTAACGAAAACTCACAAATAATTAGATTTTATTGTCCGAATAAATGCAAAAACCCGCACTTATCATTGAACCTCCACAATTATATCGTTTGCATCATCTTCCTTTTTACTTATTTCTTTTATATTTGTGCTTATTATTTGACTTAATCTATTTAGTCTTTACTAGATTAAATTTAGATTAATTTCTCAAAAAAGTTTTAGAAACCAATTCACCCCCTCTTGGCAAGGTATTCTTGGGCTTTCAAATTCTATATTCTTGAAATTTGAAATACCTTTTATCATACTTTTTGTGCCAATTTCGATGGTCCATCACCTAAGTTAATAGAAAAAAAGAGGTTAACTATTCCCAATATTTACGAAATTTTAACTCCATAGAACAAATTACATCAACAAAAATTGACAAATTCTATATTTATGAAATGTTTGTGAAATGTAGGAAAAATATTGTAAAACAAGTGAAAATGTAGGGTAATAAACACCGCTACATTCGTTTGTGATATCGAAAAAAGGTTTTAAATTTTTCTTCGTACAAAATGTAAGAGACTATTCTCAATCTTCTAAATTATGTTCGAGTCCATATGTATGCCTACCATTATAATATATTGAAATAATTTTATCATAATCTTCACACAATTATAACATAAGATATATAGAGTTCCATCTATGTGTTATATCAGTGACAAATGCTTTTTCTTGTAAGCCATACTCTGCACACAAAACTGTTAAATGTTTACTTTCTTGCTGATGACACAATATTAAAATTTATTTCTTGTCTAATTTTATCTAAAGATAATCTTATATATTCTAATTCATCTTTTTGATAATGTGATATACACAACGTTGATGAAAAAAATAAACTTCCAAATGAAGGATTACAATATTAATAAATGTTTTCGATAACTTTGTTCATAGTAGCATTATGAACCACGATTTTTTTACGTGTCATATGTTGCCAACAATTCGAAGATTCTTTTTTTGACCTTTTGATCTCACGTACTTCTTCATCTTCGATATCCTCCAAATCAATTGGAACATTCTGAGATGCATCGTAGCCGGATAGAGTACTCGAACTACCCTTAAACTGATTAATCTCATTGTTAGTAAAATCTATCTATAGCTATTATAGCAAAATATATTGAATATTAGAATGAAAAAAATTGGAGATTGAAATTGAAATTAGAATACTGCAAAATTTTATGAAACTCAACTAAATTGGAGATTAGAGTAAAGAAACTGGAGAATAGAATATTGAATATTAGAGTAAAAAAATTGGAGATTGATTGAAGTAAATTGCTATGAAGTGGTAAAATTTATTCGTATATTTATAAGAAAAAATGTATCCGTTTCAACTACATTTGAATTTCAAATTCAATTTTTTTTAAAAAAACTTACGTATTTGCCTGCCTGACAAGGCAACACAGCTATACTATTTTTTAAAAGTTCAGCTCGGCTTGTTATGGGCCAAAAATGCCCCGTGACACAGGCCTACCCTTGTGGCTCGACGAGCCACGCGGGCTGGCTCGAACTCATTGATGCTCTAAAATGGGGCTCAGCCCGAGCCTTGTATTGGTGGTAACAAGCCTAGCCGAGCGACGGGCCGCTCGAGCCGGCGAGCCACCTTGACATCACTATAAGCACCTGTGATAAAGTTAATCTTTGATTCTTTTCATTTTTAATTCTTTATATGCAAGTGTGCGCACGCGTGTGTATATCAAATTATCATGAAACTGTGGTGTCTTATAGTTAGTATAACTTCAAGATAGTGTTGTTGGAATTTGAATCGCATTGTTGTATCACCAAACCATTGACAGTGTTAAGATTGATGCCACTTGTTGTGACACCAATAACCGAATTGAGATGTTCAAGTTGTATGACAAAATAATAAAATATTTGATTAAGAACAGAAGAATAAAAAAAGATAGAATATGACAGAGAAATTAAGAGATTTTATTGCACCACAAGAATAATAGAGAAGAGAGAAAAATATTACAATGATCCTAAAATGTAGTAATCATAAATCTCACACTTGTTAAATTGTATAGAAGAGCCTAATATTTATAGGGAACATGTAGGGGACATCCAAACCCTCATAGTAGAATTGTTGTTGAAGTAGGATACCAAAAAATAGAGTCCAAAACAAATTATTACTCCTAATGAGTTTCCAAAATAGAACTTCAACTTGACATAGGACTCCAATAGCATTCCAAACTTGAATTCTTCATGATGTTCACTTCATTTAGAATTCCTTAATTACTTTAACAACTTCAACAAAAGAATTCGGGTTACTCCCAAATTCTAACAATATCCACCTTAATACAAATTCCACCAAGAAATGAACTGGCTTTTTCAACAATAACCAAAAAATTAATTTCTCCACCAAAACACAAAATACTCCACCTCTTCCAATGAATCCAAGCACCACTCTGTAGAATTATCTTAGATGCCAAAAAATCATAATGATTTTGAATGAACCAAAATGGGTTGTAACACACCCAAAGCAGAATCAATACCAAATGCTTTTACAAAAGGCCCATTGCTAGATTGTACACCTTTTACGCTTAAAGCATACTCAACAAAATCAACATCCACATACCTTGTTCCACTGGTTCGTCTGTAGCAACTGAATACAGTGGTACTGCAGGTAATGGTGGCAAGGCAGCATTGCCCATATCTACGAAACTCCACTGAGTTGTGTTCTTCAAATTTGACCATTTATGAGCTCCTAAAGGTATTGTACCAAACTTAATGTCCACCACGGTATTGAACCTGTACTGATTGACTATTCTAGATTCTGCATGACCCTACAAGATGTATAACTGAGATATTTTCCATCCCTCCTATACAACCTGGGTACCCTTAGAAACTTTTAAAACTCAACCTCCACAAAAGAACTCATAACCCTTTGAATTAAAGATATACAACGAGATGAGATTTTTCTTCAAATTTGGAACATGTCGAACCTGGCCAAGTGTTCTAATTGTCCCATCCAAAAGCTTCAATCTGACCATATCAATTCCAACAATCTGACAGATGTATTGTTTCCCATAACCATGACACATTTGGAAACAATTTCATATGTAGCAAACAAGTCCTTATTAAGACACATATGAAATACATGTTCTAAATCAAGAATCCAATCATTTTCTGATTTAGACTCAATGTTAGAAATAACTAAGAGATCCCCATCACTTACAACGTTCTCCGTAAGGTCTGCTTCGCCTGAAGTATTTGAATATCTACTTGCAGCCATCATTTCTTTATTCTGCAAATTGTAGTAATCCCTCTTCAAGTGCCCATTCTTCTTGCAGTAGTTATAAATCTAATTACTGAACTTAGATTTCGTTATTCTCCTTCTTGAACCACCATGAGCAATCAGGTATTCTCCATCTCTGGCCCCAGAAACTAGATGCTTCATCTTCTCTTTTGAATACAAAGCATCATACATCTTTTTCTATGGTGAGAGTATCACGACTATACTAGATCGTGTCTTCAAAAGAACAAAACGAAGTAGGCAACGAACATAATAAGATCAAAGCCAAATCATCTTCATCATACTATACTTCCAAAGTTTTCAAATTAGCGACGATCTCTTTAAATACAGCCAGGTGATCTTCCAATGATCCTCCTTCTGCCATTCGATGAGAGTATAAACGCTGCTTGAGGTTTAACTTGCTTGTCAGACTTTTAGTCATGTACAATTGCTCCAACTTCAACCATAAAGTAGCTGCTAAATTCTCCTTCAAAATGTTCTGAAGAATGGTATTTGATAGATGAAGATGAATGTGAGAAACTGCATTCTTATCCTTTGTAACTTCTCATCTGCAGTCAAAGTTATGGGCATCTTGTCAATTTTCAGCAACGCATCATCTATATCCAGCTGTGCAAGTGCTGCAGGCATCTTAACCTACCATAGAGAAAATCTAGTGCTTCGATCCAAAATCGGAATGTCATACTTCATGGAAGCCATCACGAACAAAAAATTTCGAACAAATCAAACCTTGCGCTCTGCAAAACTGCTGAACCTTGACTCTGATACCACTTGTTAGGATTGATACCACTTGTTGTGACACCAATCACTAGATTACGTGTTGAAGTTATATGACAAAATAATAAAGTATTTGATCAAGAATAAAATAAAAAAAATAAAAGAAGACAATAATATGATAGAGGAATTAGGAGATTTTATTGCACCATAAGAATAATGGAGAAGACATAAAAATATTATAATGATCCTAAAGCTAGTAATCATAAATCTCACATTTGTTAAATTGTATAGAAGGGCCTAGTATTTTATAGGAAACATGTAGAGGGCATCCAAACCCTCATAGTAGAATTGTTGAAGTAGGATACCAAAAAATAGAGTCCAAAATAAATTACAACTCCCAATGGACTTCCAAAATAAAATTTCAACTTGACATAGGACTTCAATAGCATTCCAAACTTGAATTCTTCATAACGTGCACTTCAATTAGAATTCTTTAATTACTTTAATAACTTCAACAAAGGAATTCGGGTCACACCCAAATTCCAATACATTTATACACATGTAACATAACATCAAAAAACAAATCCATACTCGCTCTATATTATTGTCACAAATATTCTCTTGAATTGAGAGTGTTGACCTCTATTCAGATTGGGCAATGTGATTAATTGATCCTAGCTCCACTCCCAGTCACGAGTCAAGATTTTGGACATTTGGACAAATGTTGGGTGTACTTAACCTTCTCCAACATAAAGGACATGACCACGGACACTTCAATGATCAAGTCATTCAACTATAAATGTATTTGGGTATGAATGGACAAAGAATGTGAGCCACAAGAATGTGTATGATAATCATGTTTGAAGAGAGCATACTAACAACCAAAGTTACAACTGAAAGTGTAAATTTACATTTTCTTTGAATGATAACAAATGCGAGTTTTTATAGTAAAAGTGAAGAGGTGATTAATGTTGGATGGATAACACATGACCTCATTTTAATGGCCGACATGTCGACTTCATTGGTATCACCTTCGCTATCTTAGGTTAGGGATGGAATGAAATGATTTTGCAAAGTGATCACCCTATTCCCTAAGCAGGCCATCCAAAAAGTTGACTAAAAGGCATTTGTTATAGAGATGTCATATCATTTAATTGTAGGAAAAATCTCTTGTATGATAGTAAGATAGAGGCTCATCGCTTTGGAAATGTGTTGCAGCAAATCGTGGTACCTCCTTTAGATATGGAGTTTGGCCTCTACATATCAGTTTTATTGGGGTACTTACCTCACTTCGACTTCTTTTATTGATGACCTCATTTAGGTCAAGTAAGGAAATTGATGTAGAGTGATTGTCATAGGTAAATTTTTGCTATTTACTAATTGGTTGTCATATGGCCAGTCTCTTAGAATGAAGTGTAATAATAGTCCCCCAAGTTCATGTATTAATATTCGTATAAAGCTTGGACTTTGGTGGGAATGCATGAAAATAATACATGAGAAGATAAGTCTTATGAACTACATTTGAAGTTCATATTAATTGAGGTGATATGGTGATTGATGTTTAATGTTCAACATGCAAAGTGACAACATGCAAAGTGAGAATATGTACATTGTTGTGATAAGGTGTGACAAGTTAGTCCTCCATGTCCAAATATCATATTTATATAAAGCATGATTTTTTATTGTTGATGAGGCATGTATGCTTAGGCATGGTTAATGAAGTGAAGTTTGCATATGTAATAAGTATAAGGATGAAGTTCCAATTTGGAGATGAGTCCTTGCATGGGTAATGTGTTCCTATGCAGGCGAAGTCACATATGCACATGGATGAGGTCTCTATACTTCAAGAAAATATAGCTACAAAGATGGAGTCCCATGTTTTAGAGATGAAACCTTTCACTTAGAAGAAGCGATGTTGTAGATTTGAAGACCCCGTTGTTTCAAAGGTGAAGCATTTCACTTATTCGTTTCTATGTTTCAAGATAAAGCCTTTTGCCTATGAGAAACGTGGTTATAGGTGTAAAGTTCTATGCCTTAGAGATAAAACCTTTCAAATGAGCGAAATGAAAAATCCTAACTGGTGCCTCTGATGTGAAAGGACATTAATGGATGCGTACCAATGATTTGAATTTTTTTTGTGTTTTCAAGAAATGATAATGGAGGCATCTCTCGATTTTAATGCACTTGTTTCCTAAAGCATTAAATGGTAATGATAGCTTGACTTTTCATATTATGAGTTGGGTACGTTATTCGTGGTTCTAGCGACAAAAACACTTTTAGGTAAAGTTTTTGTTTAAATTTGTGAACGTTTTCTCCATACTTTCCTATCTTTCTTCCCCAAAACTCAAACTTTCAAAAAATGACTTTCCATTCTGATGAGGCTTCCAACCAAGGTAGGGTAGAATTAAGAATGATAACTTCTGACTGCAAGGTGCCCAACCTTTTTATTACTGAAGAGACCGCCAAGGCAATGAGGTTGGGGCACAATATTTAGTCAATGTCGAAGAGCGCAATAGATTGTAGCATTAAGTAGGAGGCTTTAGGGTTGCCATTGAACATGATAGAGAAAAAACTTAGTTAAGATAAGGATATACTCTAAGTTCTCAAATACATTAGAACTCATAGTGCCCGAATTACATGACGGGTTTTGCTACCTAGTGGATTTGCATGACCGTGAGCCAGGATATATTCTAAAGGCTGGGTTATGTTTGTCTAGTACCATTTCTTTAGGAAGTGCTGAGGTCATATGTGTTAGCTCTAACTGAATTGCTTTCGAATGCAAGCAGCTAAATGGCGGGGGTACTATTTCCTCTAAAATGAGGTGTCCCTAGGTGAAGACTGTTCCTCTACATGTTCCAAATCATTTTTAAACCTAGGGCCTCAAGTAAAGTGGAGATTTTCAAGAGGTAATAACTATACGATACCCTTTGGGTCCCATTCTCCAGTCTTTGATAAAGTGGTTAAAGTATGATTTCCCACATTAGGCACCAATATGTTAACCTCGATTTTTTATTGGACAACATGGTCAATAGATTTGACTCTACTTTTGTCCATGTATCAAGTTTTTACACACTTGGGCAAATATTAGATGCACGTGGCATTCTACTACGGTAGATGAGCCGATTGTAGGCACTCCGATGATCAAGTCAGTTAACTATAGATGTATTTGGGTGTTAGATGGACAATCAAAGTTTGCTATAAGAATGTATATGATACATGGGTTCGGAGAAAGAATACTACCAAATAATGTTAATGTTGAAAGTGTAAATTTAAATTACCTTTGAATGATACTAAGTGTGAGGTTTTATAGTAGAACGGAAAATGTAGTTACTTTTGGATGGATGACTTGTGATATTATCTTAATAACTAAAAAATCGACCTCATAGACATCACATCTGCAATTTTAAGTTAGGGGTGGCATTAAATAATTTTGAAAAGTGGTCATCCTAATCCTTAGACTTATCATATCAAAAGCATACTAAACATTTAAGTGAGAAGATTCTTATACAGAAATGTCACATCAATCAATTGTATGAAAGATCTCTTAGATAAAGCGATGGAAGGTAAGCATAGGATAAAAGGCATGTCGGTTTGAAAATGTGTTGTAGTAGGTCGTAGTACCTCATCTCGAACATGGAGGTTGTTGGAGGTTCAACCGCTACATGTCCCTTTAGTTAAGATACTTGGCTCACTTCAACTTCCTTTGTTGATCGCCTCTATTAGGTCAAGCAAGCAAATTGATGTGTAGTGCAGGCCTTAGGCGACTTCTTGCTATTTCCTAGTTGACTCTCACTTGGAGCTTAGTAGGACGAAACGTAACAATAAACATCAGAGCCTAAATTGTAACTAACATTCCATCTCGAAAGCATTGCACAACTAACTAAATTGCGAGAACAATGAGCATATAGAGGGCCCTAAGTGGCGACCCCAATTGGCCTTGTGTACATCACTTGGATTGTGCTAGTTGATGAACAATTTGGACTTTCTATTCTCCATCAATGGTTGTGATCAAATATCTTAGTTTTATGGCGGGAAGGAATCTATCAGTTGAGATAATTTTCGACTTTTTAGTTTCTCTTGAGTTTGTCTTTTTCTTTCTCAAGTTTGATTCTTCTGGTTCTTCTTATTTTTCTTCGATTTTCTGCCCTTAATATGTATTGTTGTTATATTACTGTTGCAATCCTATGAAAATCGACTTCTTGTAGTGTTTTAGGCCGTGCTATTTTGGTTGGTAAATCTGTAGATATTCAGGTCGAAAGGTTTGGTGTTCTTGGTATAGATTAATGTCGTATTTGTAGAGATCTTGTTAGATTTGTGTTGAAGAAGTGTTTTGACTTGGGTTGTCCACACTTGTACTCTTTCTTGATGGTTTTCTTGCACTAGTGACACACTTTTATCTCTGAGCCCCCAGATTAAACTTGACCGAACTGGGTAAATATTTGATCATGTTTTTCCTACTTTTGTGCATGCTTAATTTTGATATTTTTTTCATTGATATGTTATTTTGGTGTAATAACCCAACAAATCTGGTATCAAGGCCTTTTAAAGGTTCTAGGTAAAAAGTCTTTTTTAAACTCTTGTAAAGCCTTGTGATTTATTTTGATATGTTGATGATCCACATAGACACGTATTTTTGGTGGTATCTTGAAACTCAGATGGTAAGTTGGAAGTTGAATCGTTCTGTCCTTTGGCATTTGGCTAATTGGTAGCATAACTAGTTTTCAGTTGCAGGTTATGTGATTGATATTGTTTTTACAACAAGTTTTGGTTAAGATCCTTCTGGATCTTTGATTGAATATTGTTCTACAATACATATACTTTCTATGATTGATGCATGTATATTAGTCTTGTATTTCATGCCACTTGTTGTAACTATATCGGGCATTCATTGTTAAAGCCTGAATATGCATTTATCATTCCCACATCATTTTTCTTTAGTTGCAAAAGTTTCAAAAACTTTTCTGCTATTAGATGGTCTTGAATTAAAGATCACTTATGTCCCTAAGTGATAGCCACCCTTTTACAGAACCTATAATAGGTTTAAGGGTTGAGTTATCACAATTCAATGAAAATGGGATTACTCTATATGGAAGCCGAAAGTAAGGGCCATTTTGGTCCAGTAAAAGGTTGCAAAAGACTTGGATGATCCTGAAACCTTTTCTGTTGAACCTAAAGCAAAACCTGATGAAATTGAGAATATGAATGAAATTGCATATATTTTTATAAATTTGCATTTATTTGTTGACATTGTAAGACAAGTTGATGAAGCCAAAATTGCAAGAACTTTGTGGACAATACTTGGCAATCTACTCTTGACTAAGAATCTACCAAATAAAATCTATCTTTTGAAAAAGTTGTATAGTTTCAAAATGGATACTAGAAACATTTAGAGGCAAACCTAAGTGATTTTAATGTTGTTGTTAAGAGTTTTGCACATAAAGAACAAAAGTTTGAAGATGAAGACCTTGCTGTCATCTTATTAAATTCATTGCCTTAGTCTTACAAAATGTTAAGAATGCTAATAAATACTTAAGGGATAAGTTAACACAAGCAATAGTTATAGATGCTTTAGCCTTTAAGGTCTAAGGAGTTAGAGGTTAGGAAATTGTCTAAATTCAACCAATGACAGGAAATCATGTTTGTAAGAGGGAAAACAAAAAAAAATAAGAATAATTTTCTAAATAGAAAAAGTAAGGGAAAGTCAAAAGGAAGATCTAAGTCCAAAGATAAAAGGAATAAAATACGCTACCACTGTGGTAAACTAGGACTTTAAAAGGGATTTTTATGACTGGAAAAGAAACATAAAGATCATAACAATGCTGAATTGAATAATGTTGCAGTAGGTCCTGAATTAGACAGTTTATGTCATGACTGTGTCTAATGAAGAAGTCAATACGGACTGGATCTTAAATTCTGGATGTAAATCCCACGTGTGCCCTATAAGATCTTGGTTTTATAACTACAAAGAAATAGAACCTAAAAAGGTATATATAAGTGATAATAACTCTCAAACTGTATTTGGGATAGGTGACATTACTATAAAGAATACATGATGGCATTGTCACACCAATCAGGAATGTAGATATGTCCCAAATCTGAAAATAAATCTCATTTAAATGAGAATTCTTGAAGATGAGGGACATGTCTTTAAATCTGACAATAACACTCTAAAGTGATGAAATGATCTTTAGTTGTATTGAAGGGACCTAAAAGGAATGGTTTGTATTATCTTATGGGTAAGACAGTTATTGTCCAAGATTCTAATTCCGTTTCTACAACTGAAAATAAATCTGAACGTTAACATAAAAGAATGGGGCCTATTGGAAATAAAGGCTTGAAATATCTAAGTAATCAAAAATTTCTTGGGATAGATATAGTTCAATCTCTTGATTTTTTGTTCATTCAGATTTTTTTTGTTCACACACTACAAAATGACCTTTAGACAATGTTCATTCAGATTTATGGGGACCTGAAAGTCATCCCACTTTTGGTGGGAATATGTATTTTTTGTTTATAGTTAATGACTATTCCAAAAAGGTATGAATTTATCCTTTAAAGGCTAAATCTAAAACCTTCCAAAAATTTAGAATTTGGTTAAAAATGGTTAAGATAACTTGATATGAAGTTGAAGCCTCTAAAGACTGACAACGGATTGGAATTTTGTAACTCTAAGTTTGAAAATTTTTGTAAACATAAAGGAATAGTGAGACACAGGATTGTTAAGCACACACCCCAACAAAACGGGTTGTTGAGATAATCAACACGACCTTAATGAATAAGGTTAGGTATATGTTGATTAGCTAAGAGCTTGCAAAAGGGGTTCTGGGTTGAAGTAGTAAGTACTGCTTCTAATAGAATAAATAGATCTTGTAATTCTGAAGAAGCTAGGAATGGATAGCATTTTGGAAATCGGAAAAAGGCAATAGAAGAAGAGATGAATAAAACTTGGAAACTAGTAAAGAAAACCAAAGATTTGTCCAATGTAAATAGATCTCTAAACTAAAAGATGGGATCACACCGTTTGACCCTTTGAGATACGAAGTCGGGCTTATAGCCAAAGACTTCATTTAGAAGATGACATATATATGAGTTAACCCCGAGGATCTGAATTGAATGGAAAGTACGATTTTGTCTACAAATTGTAGAAGTCACTATCTGGACTCAAACAAAGTCTAGGACAGTGGTCTATTAGGTTGACATATATGTATTGAAAATTGGCTTTAAGATGAGTGAATATGATCACTATTTATACTAAAATAATGCTAAGAGCGGCAGTGAAGTGTATTTGCTTCTTTATGTTGATGACGTGTTGTTAGCCAGTTATAGGAAAACTAAAATAATAAGACTCAAAAACTTTCCGAAGTCTGAATTTTATACGAAAGGCTTAGGTAATGCCAAGAAAATATTGGAGATGGTTATAAAGATAAATAGGAGGAAAATAAAATAACTTTGACACATGAAGCCTATTTAAACAAGGTTATAACCAAGTTTGGCATGAAAGAGGCCAAGTCTGTAAACATAACTCTTGCAACCCACATGAATCTTTCAACTAATCAATGTCATGTTTTCTATGATTACTACTAGGCTTGATTTAGCTTATGCTATAAGTTTTCTAGATAGATTTATGTCTAATCCTGGAAAACCTCACCGGGATGGTTTAAAATGGCTATTACAATATATAGCTAGGACATTGAGTACATGATTAGTGTTTGAAAAGAGATCTGAACAGCTAACTTTAAGGGATATGTAGACTTTAATTTTGATGTGACAAAGACCAAAGAAAGTCTGCTACTGCCTATTTCTTCACACTTGGTGATAATTGCATCACAAGAAGTTACAACTTCAATCCATTGTTGCTTTCTCTAGCACTGAAGCTCAATATTTTTGGCTATCACTAAATCTGTAAAATGGTGTATATGGTTAAAAGGAATTTTAAATTAATTTAATTTTCTACATGAATAACCTGTTATTCTTACCAATAATTAAAGTGCTTTACTTTTGAGCAAGAATCCGTTTATCATGAAAGGTCAGGTGAAGTGCCATTTCACAAGGGAAAAATTATATCTGGTGATCTTATTCTTGTAAAAATTCATATTGATGTTAATCCATCTGATATGGGCACAAAAACTCTGCCTGCGACTAATCTCACATCGTGTTTATCTTTTCTCCATACTGACACAGATTAATCTTTTGCGGGTACCTGGGCGATGTTGTATGGTAATTTATTGTCATGTGCAAGTAAGTAACTAAAGAGTATGTGGTTTGAGAACCAAGTTACAAATTGCAAAAACAAAAAAAAAAGTGTTTATGCAAAGCACAATTTACTAAGGGCAAATCTAGTAATTGATGTGCTACTAAGTTGGATGTGGAGGGCCTTAAGTGGCAATCCCCAATTGGCCTTGTGTACACCACTTGGATTGTGCTAGTTGAGGAGCAATTTGGACGGTCTATTCTCCATCAATGGCTGGGATATAATCTTTTGGCTTTATAGTGGGAACGAGTCTATTAGTTGAGATAATTTTTGACTTTTTGGTTTCTCTTGAACCTGTCTTTTTCTCTCAAGTCTGAGTCTTCTGGTTCTCATTTTTCTTTATTTTTTTGCCCTTAATCTGTATTGTTGCTAAATTAATGTTGTAACCCTAAGAAAAATGACCTACTAGAGTGTTTTAGGCCATGCTATTTTGGGCGGTAAATTTGTAGATATTCAAGTTGGAGGGTTTGGTGTTCTTGATATAGATTAGTGTGGTATTTGTGACTCTCTCTTGATGGTTTTCTTGTACTAGTGAAGGGCTTTTACCTCTGAGTCCCCCATATTAGGCTTGGCCAAATTAGGTGAACATTTGATCGTGTTTTTACTTTTTTTGTGCATGCTTGATGTTGATTTTTTGTCATTGATATGTTATTTTGGCGTAATAACCCAACAATATATATATATATATATATATATATATATATATATATATATATATATATATAACCGACAAAATATAAAATCAAATTTATGGAGACCATTAAAAATTGTGAAATGGAGATAAAGTTTTTGTTTGACAATAAAATAAAAATATTCCAATAAGGTAAGGAAAGAGACTTTATTGCAATTTGGAAAAGAATTCTACTTTCACAAGGTAAATGCCTTTGAATGTAATTAGGACTTCAAGACAACTAAGTTGCTTAGCAATTTTTTGTAAATACACAATGAAGAATATATAATAAGGTGTAGCCAAATAAAGATCACCTAGCCAAGGTGAAAAGTTTGTAAAAGAGAAAGAGTGGATGTGTTAAATTGACAATTCATTGGCTGCCGTGAATGTGCGAGAGAGAGAAAAGGTGAGAAAAATTAGAAAAATTGTACTCTCAAGTTCTCCTATGGTTAAATTTGATTTTTTTTTTTGGTTTCTGTTTCATTTATCATGTTTTCTATTTCCATGTTCATAAGACATCAAGTGTTATTAAAGCTCATACTTCGATTTTGAGATTGCACTGAAGATTATGGTAAGTTTAAAATTTGAGGTGGAGCTATAGAGATTGGTTGGCACAAACGTGAAGTTGCAGTCGTGATAAAGTCAAACAGGTGTACAACTATGATGATTGAGTTCCATCTATTGAGAGTACCATTGAGGAGGAGTTGTAGTGATATAGTTACGTAGACGTAGAATGAGTCATGAAGAAGAGGGTTTGTTATAGATTGTGAAGTCGCAAAGACAAGTTCTGCAGTTAGTAACAAGAAAATTGAAGAGTATAGTGCTGTATTCAAATTGTAAAGTCAAGTTTGACGAATGTTTGAGTTTAGTTCTATCAACTAGAATTGGTTCAAGATTGGTGGCACCTACATGTAAAGGAGTACTGATGGATGTCAAGACATTGCAAAGATCTAAAGAATTTAAGTTAAAGTGGAGATTATTGAGTGACTCTCATTTATAAAATAAAAGATGTAAGAAATTATATCCTAATACTAAGATCTTGGAATCCTGGACTTACGAATGCACATAGCACATTTATGAGATTAATGAATCATGATTTACGTGCATTCATAGGTAAATTTGTAGTAGTTTACTTTGATGATATCTTAGTATATAGCAAGGATCTAAATTATATGGCATTTAAGATGTGTGCTTGTGGTCTTAAGGCAAGAATAACTTTATGCTAACTTTTAAAAAGTGCACATTTTGCATGGAAAACGTTGTTTTTCTTGGTTATGTCGTTAGTGCAAAGTGTATTGAAGTGGATGAGGAGAAAATCAAAGCCATCAATGAGTGGACAACACGTAAAAGCATAATTGAGGTAAGAAGCTTTTATGGGTTAGCTAGTTTTTGTAGCCGTTTTGTTAAAGATTTTAGCACACTTGACACACCACTCACGGAGATTGTAAAGAAAAGCGTAGGATTTCATTAGGGTGTCGAACAAGAACATACTTTTAACACCATTAAGGATAGGTTGTGCACCGCACCAGTTTTATCATTATCTAACTTTAACAATACTTTTGAGATTGAACGTGATGCATCAGGTTTAGGTATTGGAGCTATTTTGATGAAAGATAAAAGACGAATAACCTACTTCACTAAAAAGACAAGTGGATAAGCTTTCAACTATCCTACATATGATAAGAGATCTAGCAAAGCTACACCCAAGGTAGATTCCCAACAATCTAGGAATCGTGATATCAAGTGCTTTAGGTGCTTGGGATTGGGACACATTGTTTCTCAATGTCCAAACAAAAGGTCGATGAGCATGCATGACAATGGAGAAGTGGCGAGTGATGGTAAGGGTGAATATGATGACATGCCGGAATTGAAAGATGCTAGCAATGGTGATGAAGTGGAGTATGTCGTGGGAGAGCTATTTGTCACACGACGAGCTCTTAGCACTCAAATCAAAGTGGATGACTTGGAGCAATAAAGGGAGAACATATTTCATATAAAATGCCATGTCAACAAGGTATGTAGTATGATTATTGATGGGAGTAGTTGTACCAATATAGCTAGCACAACACCTGTTGAAAAATTAGGATCAACTATACTAAAACATCTTAGGCCTTACAAATTACAATGATTGAATGAATGTGTAATGTAGTTCATATACATGTCGGGCATATTTTGTTGGGGAGGCCATGACAACATTATTGGAAGGTGATTCATGATGGGTACAAAAATATGTACAACTTTACTAAGAACATGAAATCTATTACTCTTGCACCATTAACACCACAACAAGTGCATGAAAATTAAATCAATTTGAAAAGTTAGGAAGAAAAAAGAAGTGAGATTGATCTTTTACAACAAAAGAGCAAGAGAGAAAATAGTGATGTGGCTAATTGTAAGAAAAAGAGTAGAGTCACAAGAGAGTAAAGAGAAAAAGTCTTATGATAGGAGAGAAAAGTCGAAAGTGAATTTCTTTGTAAAGGGGAGTGAGTTGAAGAGGGCTCTAGTTGAGAACCAACTTATGATCTTATTGGTTTATAAGGAATCACTCCTCAATTTTGAAGAATCTAAAACACCCCTCCCTAGTTTGGCTACTTCTTTGTTGTAGGAATTCGAAGACATGGGAAATCTATTACTCTCACACCGTTGATACTATAACAAGTGTATAGAGATCAAGTCAAGTTGAAAAGTGAGGAAGAAAAAAGGTTGAGAGAAAAAGGTAGTGAGGTTGACCTTTCACAACAAGAGAACAAGAGAGAAAATAGTGAGGTGGTTAAAAGTGAGAAAAAAATAGTAGAGCCACAAGAGATTAAAGAAAAAAGAGTCTTCTGAGAGGAGAGAAAAGTCGAAAATGATTTTGTTTTTCAAAATGGAGTTACCTGAAAAGGCCAGTAGTTGAGAACCGACCTATGGTCTCGTTGGTTTATAAAGAGTCATCCCTCAATCTTGAGGAATCTAACACACCCCTCCCTAGTTTGGCTACTTTTTTGTTGTAAAAATTCGAAGATGTGTTCCCCGAGAACATGCCTAATGGGATACCACCCATTCGAGGCATTGAACATTAAATTGATTTCGTACGTAGAGCTGTCATTCCAAAAGCCAGCTTATTGGAGTCATCCCGAAGAGACAAAGGAAATTCAAAGGCAAGTGGAAGATTTGATGAACAAATGGTATGTGAGGGACAGTATGAGTCTATGTGTCGTGCCGTACTTTTTGTACCAAAGAAAGATAGAACCTGAAGGATGTGTGTTGACTGTAGGACCATCAACAATAGTTAAAGTATCATAATCATATTCATAGAATAAATGATATGTTAGATAAATTACATGGATCATGCATATTTAGTAAAATTAGTCTTAAAAGTGGTTATCATCGGATTAGGATGATGGAAGGAGATGAATGGAAAAAATTACTTTTAAAACTAAATATGGTTTGTATGAGTGGTTAGTCATGTCATCGGACTTACTAATGCACCTAGCACATTTATAAGATTAATGAATCATGTTTTACGTGCATTCATAGGTAAATTCATAATAGTTTACTTTGATGACATCTTGGTGTATAGTAAGGATCTATATGAACATATAGGGTATTGACGATGTGTGTTTGTGGTCTTAAGTCAAGAACAAATTTATGTTAACTTTAAAAAATGTACATTGTGCATGGAAAAAGTCATTTTCTTGGTTATGTCGTTAGTGCTAAAGGTATAGAAGTGGATGAAGAGAAAATCAAGGACATCAAGGAGTGGCCAACACCTAAAAGCATAACCGAGGTAAGAAGCTTTCATGGATTAGCTAGCTTTTATATACGTTTTGTCAAAGACTTTTGCACACTTGCCACACCACTCACTAAGATCATAAAGAAAAGTATATGATTTCATTAGGGCTTTGATCAAGAACATGCTTTTAATACTATTAAAAATAGGATGTGTACCATGCTGGTTTTATCATTATCTAACTTTAACAATACTTTAGAGATTGAATGTGATGCCTCAGTAATCAATATTGGAGCTGTTTTAATGCAGGAGCGAAGGCCAATCGCTTACTTTAGTGAAAAGCTAAGTGGAGCAGCTATCAATTATCCTGCATATGACAAGGAGTTGTAGGCATTTGTTCGAGCTTTGGAGACATTTACATATGTTATTCGGTACAAACAAGATAAAGAAAATATGATAATAGATGCTTTAACAAGGAGGTACGCACTTCTAACATCTTTAGGGTCTAAATTGTTAGGATCTGAATATGTTAAGGACATGTATGGTAATGATTCATATTTTTCTAATATATACGAATCATATGATAAGGGTGCTATGGATAAATTCTTTAAATATGATGGGTAGTTAATTTGGAAAAATAAGTTTTGTGTTCCTAAATGTTCAATGAGAGAGTTATTAGTACATGAAGCACGTAGTGGAAGTCTAATAGGTCATTTTGGGGTTAAGAAGACCTTATAGATGCTAAGTGAACATTTTTATTGGTCTAAGATGAAAGTAGATGTTGATCAAGTTTGTAGTAGATGCACCACTTGTAAAAATGTGAAATCTAAGGTTTTACCTCAGGGTTTATATACGCCATCAACTGTTCCTAGTGAACCTTGTGTTGATGTATATATGAACTTTGTGTTAGGTTTACATAGGACTAAGAAAGGAAGAGATTCCATATTTGTGGTAATGGATATATTTAGTAAGATGGCACATTTAATTTCATGTTATAAAATCGATGATTCCACTAATGTTGTGGATCTATTCTTTAAGTAAGTAGTGCGCTTACATGTGATTCCTAGAAGCATTGTATTGGATAGGGATGTTAAATTCCTTAGTCACTTTTGGAGGGTGGAATAAGTTAGGGACCAAGCTATTATTCTCTACAACTTGCATCCTCAAATTGATGGACAAACTGAGGTAGTTAATAGGTTTATCATTAAATTGTTACGCACAATAATTAATAAGAATTTGAAGAGTTGGGAGGAATGTTTACCATTTATAGAATTTGCATATAATAAAACCACACATTCCACTACTTAT
Organism: Fraxinus excelsior; assembly: GCA_019097785.1. Classification (NCBI taxonomy): domain Eukaryota; kingdom Viridiplantae; phylum Streptophyta; class Magnoliopsida; order Lamiales; family Oleaceae; genus Fraxinus; species Fraxinus excelsior. Next base: position 12,052,845 of record CM032627.1, on the reverse strand, counting down.
TCATTTTTTGAGATTGTATATGGTTTTAATCCATTAATTCCTTTGGATTTAATTTCTTTACCTGTCGATGAAATATGTAGTTTAGATGGAAAGAAGAAGGCCGAATTGGTGAAATCACTCCATGAAAAGATAAGGATGTAGATTGAAAAGAAAAATGAGCACTATGCTTCTCAAGCAAACAAGGGACGAAAGCACGTTACAATTGAACAAGGAGATTGGGTTTGGGTGCACTCGAGGAAAGAAAGTTTTCTACAACAAAGAAAGTCAAAGTTGCAGCCATGGGGAGATGGTCCATTCCAAGTCCTTGTAAAGATCAATGACAATGCCTACAAATTATATGTTCCAGGTGAGTATAATATTTCGGCTACGTTTAACGTCTCTAATCTTTTTCTCTTTGATGTAGGTACAGATTCAAGGTCGAATCCTTTCGTAAAGGGAGGAGATGATATGATCCATGATAAGAAAGCCAGTCCGGACAAGGATCCATTGGTCATTGGGGGAGGATCGATGACTAGGTCTCGAGCGAAGTGAGTCAAGGAAGCCATGTAATTTCTTGCTCAAGCTACGATGGATTAAATGTTAATCACAACAAGCAAATGAACTAGTTTCATGTTAGGCTTAGAAGAAGAAATCAAGTGGATCAACTTGGTTTAAGCACTGGCCGAGGGAGTTGAACGGTAAAGCTATGCGACTGCATAGCACACGCATGCATGCGGTCGCATGAACCTATGTCGTGACCAGAGTGAGGGCTAAATATTGGTCTATACGACCACATGAACTACACCTATGCGGCCGTATAGTTCGAACTGGGTTGCGAATTTTTCCAAATTTCGTGTAATCTTCTATTTAAGTTAAAACTATATTTTGTAATATCTTTTGTTATTTTATTTATTTTTGGCTTAATTCCGTTTCTAGCTAGGTTTTATAATCCCCTATTATATGACTCATTATATTCATTATAAACACACAATTATTGAGAGATTTTCACGAGGCAAATTTGCTTTGTTCTTGTTCTTCATGAAATTAATTTCGAACTTATCAAGAATTAAATTCTTGCAGCGTTCTACAAATTCAAGTAAGGTTCATAAGTTTTATGATCATGGGTTAAGATATTGTTAGTGATTGTATTGGCTCTTAATTCAATAATTTATTGGGTCGAGCTTTTCAAACGTTGATAGAGGTTTTCTTGGATTGTTCTAATTTTTCGTGGGTTCCATAGCTATAATTGCTACATGGATTCGCATCAATACTTGATCGGAGATGTTACCGCCGATGAAAATATAACTGATAGTCTCGATCTCGAAACAACACTGGCAACAAGAAACCAACTGACATCCAATTTACTTCTGAATAACCACATCTACTAGAATGAGATTATGCCATAATCTCCAGTAGAAAAATGAGACAGTGATGGGCAAAATAGAGCTCCACTGTAATTGATATGATTCATGATACTGGCATCCCGAATGTATGAACCTCCATACAGACTTGATAGCGAAGCTACCATTCGATGTATCCATCCGAACAATGCGATCCGGGGCATCTATACATAAAAATATAGTCCCTATTTGCTCCACCATAAAAGGAGGAAGAACTTATAATAAACATCCAATATCTCACCCAATATCATAAAAAAATCCTACACCTTCGCAGATGTGTGTTGTCGATATGGTAATAGGAAGGCCAACTTGGTATCACCCATCCAGCAATCATGCAAGAAGAATATTTGACATGCTCCAAGGTGCCATGCAATGTGTGGCTCTGTCCGGGACCCAATTAATTTCAACCTCTTCTAAGTAGGAGAAGATAATATTTAGGTAGTATATGATAGATAGAACTCTTGAAACCGTGAACTAGGGTTTCATGTATAACACCGTCACTCGAGCGACAGGTGAGTGAGAGGTGCATCGCTTGAGCAATAGGCGAGCGACAATGATTTTTCCTTTTTTACTCATGCATTAGGAAAGCAATAGTTAGCATAAATCCGATGACTTTCTCTCATTGTTCTATACTCGGATTCAAAGACTCATAATTCATCTATACAACCTTCCAGAATACTCATTGATTTTTACAACTCTTTTATAGCAATCCTATTTTTATAATAATCATTTTATCTAAAAAAATTGCCTAATACAGCATAAATCCTAAAAATCTCCATATTTGACATTCTGTAACAAAAACATACAATACAAGTCAAGGATGTAAGAACAAACTAATCTACCTAAACTCAAGCTCATTGTCTACTTTTTGCATTTCTTGAAATATGTTTCTTGAAAACAACAACTCAAATACCAGTGTAAAAGCAAGTGATACAAGAAATATAATAATTGAACAGAGCATCATAAAAAAGTTAACTAGATTGAGAAGTAATACTAATGTTAATCAAAATACCAATTGAACATTAATATCACAAAACATCAAAACTAAAAAAAAGAAAAAGTAAAACTACCAATACTATTATCTCCCCCTTACTACAAACTCTCCCAAAATTAAAATTAAAATGCATAAAATTAAATTACTAAAATCAAAATGCCACCATCTCTCCCCCCTTTTTTTCATAAATGACGAATGGATCTATATCAATTATATAAATAATTCAAAGATGCAGTTGATAGCATGCACAAGCATAATCAATGATTAGTTAACTTTCTCACATACTAAATTCAAATCTAAATAGAGTAAATTACATAAGTGACTTATGTGTAAAGTGCCACTAATTCGTTGTGATAAATACTCCAAACCTTAAATTTGTGATGGGGGACATGCTAAACATCACTGTTAGATAAGTTTATTCTCCTAATAATGAAAGTTAAACCAATAATACATATTAGGACATATAAATAAAGCTCATTTTTCATGTATATTATTGTTTTTTCTCCCTGACTTTGAGCATATATACATTTTCGCACAATTTATATTTTTCTCTTTAAACTCATCATTTTTCTCTTGAATTCTTCACATCTTATGGGCAGACTCTATTCCGTTAAGCGATTAAGATGACTCTTGTATCGAGTTTTGGGTCGATGAGTCCAAGTTAGTTGGCCATATGGCATCAAGTTATGAGAAATCCGTTGAGCTTAATTGCTCAAGTTAAATAGGTATCGAAGAAGAGCATAAGATGAAACATTTTTTTTCCTTTTAGGGTACATACTAGAGCTTAAATCTACTAAATTAAGGTCAATTCATGTTCAAGGTCACCCTACAAACAGATGACGGCCATCCCATATCTCACACATACGGTCAAAACTCACTCACAAAATCATAGTGTGTGCAGTGCAAATGATACATGAATAAACCTATATTAAGTACTCCACATAAACTTAAACAAAGTAATGAAAAAAATGCTATAGCACATCAATTAAACTCATATTTGGTAGAAAGGAGAAAATAGTTTTGGAAATACTAGCCCTATTATGATCAGTCTGTTTATATCCTAGAACCTTCCTTATTCCCAACGAGCTTGTTCAACCCCAAAAGACAGTCCAGTTTTTGAGATCCATTCAAGGAGTGGAGTTGAGCATTGGATTTCTCAATGTTGCTTAGAAGGTTCTTAACCCGGATTTCTAATTTATCATTTTCAATGGCCAACTCACTAACTCTCCTAAAGGACTTCTTAAGTTCACTCGTAAGATCCTTAATCTTAAACTCTAGGGCAATCACATTATCTAGTTTATTGAGGCACAATGTAGACTCTTAAAGGTCAGCTACAAGTTTCTCTCTAACTATCTCAAGCTCATTGACCTCTTGAGCACATCTTTATTCACCTTCTTAATCTTAAGTCTCTCTTCAAATAATTTTTGATAAGCCTCACAAATCTCTTCCTCATCTTGAGACTTTTCTTTAGACTTACCACTATCTACTTCCTCAACTTTCTCACTATCCCTATCAGATTCACATTTAATCCTAACAGTAAAGGCCATAAACTTTCCATTTTCCTCATGAGTAGACATCTCACTTTGATTATCCGAGCTAGACTCGTTATTAGTGGGAGTTGCATTCATAGCTTTACCCTAATTTCTCTTACCATTATGGTACCCACTTCTATAGTGGCCAAATCCTTGACACTTATGACATTTCACAGATTTAGATATCTTTTTTAACTCATTGGAATCACCTCTATGTCTCTCTTTAGTCTTCTTATTTCTAAACATTTTTTGAAAATTCTTTACAAATTATGTTATTTTCTCATGATTAAGTAATTCCGAATCAGAAGAATCATACTCTTCTTCCCTAACAGTGTTCAAGGCTATAAGCTTTTTTTAGGTTGATATATGGTGAGATCATAAGTTTGGAGAGATCTAACTAATTCTTCAATCTTATAGCATCTAGATCCTTGCTCTCCTCGATAGACGTGATTTTAGGTCTAAATCCCTCATGTAAGGATCTAAGGATTTTTTCTAATAATCTAGGCTCAAGAATTCTCTCACCTAGGTTAAAGTTAGAATTAACTATGTAATTCAACCTCGCATCGAAGGTCTCATCATCCTTCATCATAATCTCTTCAAACCAAGTGATTACATCGGTAACTTAGAATTCTTAACAGCTTGAGTTCCCTCATGTGTGGTTTGAAAAATATCTCAAAACCTCTTTAGCAACCTCAAACATAGACACACAACTAAATTCTTCAGGCGATACAACCATAAATATAGCATGAAGCCCTTTACTATTCCAATTTCACTAATCTAAATTTTTGTTAGACCAAGTTGAAATATCAGTAAAGGTAACTACACCTACAACTATGGTAGATGGGGTGGTCCAAACATTTACTACGCTAAACCAAATACACTCATTCATAGGTTTTAAGAATGCTCTTATTCTAACATTTTCAATAGGCATATTTAATGCCAAAAAAATGCCTAAGTGGACAATGAACTACTCATAAAAAAACTAAGGTCGGGAAACAAATTTGGACTCTGATACCAGTCGAAAGTTACTAGTTCGACCCTAAAATAACCTAGAGATGGGTGAATAGGCGAATAATGAGGAATTAAAAATTATCGTAGATTAATATTGCAACAAGTCACTATAATTAATTACTCTAGATTCAGTTCGGGTGAGTTAACTACCTTATATTAAATTGCCAACTTGTATGAAATCAATAATGTAAACAATACAGATAATTAATGATAGCAAAAATTCTTAACTGGATCAAAACTTTGTGATCAAGCCAATAGTTTTCACTAAAGACAATAAGAACTTACAGTATGATCCAGCCTAGAAAACTCACTAGACTCGTCGATCTAATTCATGCAATGTCAAAGACCCAATGAAACGTGTTTCACTCACACTTGTTCCCGATCTTCTAAAAACACCTTATTTTTGTACTCTTCCCGTGCTTCTGGTCCAACTTCCTTCAAACCTTTTGCAATCTTTGCAAGTTATTGAGAAATTACCTTCTTTATTATATCTAGGAAGTGTGTGTTTTGGGTTATTTGAATTTGATGTTTTTTCCAACTTGTGGTTGATTGATTTTAAGAATCAAATATTTAATCTCAATATTTAGATGTGTACATGGATCTTGGAATGATGATATGAGGATGTAAAATAATGATCAACCACTCACCAAAAACGTAATGGGTATTGGATATTTATAATAAGAGGTAGTATATGACAGATAGAGCTCTTAAAAATCGTGAATCAGAGTTTCACATATAACACCGTTGCTTGAGCGATAGGCAGTTGAAAGGCAGGCAACAATGATTATACTTTTTTAGCTCGAGCATCAGTTAGGCAACATTCTAGCGTAAATTTAGTGACTCTTTCTTCTTATTCTATACTCGAATCTAAAGACTTCTAATTTATTTATACAACCCTCCAAAAAAACTCATTGACTTTTATAATTCTTTTATAGCAATCTTATTATTTTATACTAATCAATTGTCTAAAGAGTTGACAATACAACAATAAATTCTAGCAGGTAGTTTACTAAACCAAGTTAAATTTGATTCTTTCTCTTTTTGCCTCGTTTATCGTGTTTTTCATTTTTGTTGTGTCGGTTGCATGTTTGTGGGATTTTGTCACAATAGCGTGAAGCATGAAGAGCACACACAAGATTTAGAAAGGGTTGATTTCATTCTCTAAGTCTCAGTCTTAATTATAAAGTTTTCTTTCACATTATATTTTTATTCGCTAGAGTCTGGTCTTATGTTCCTGTCCTAAATTTGTATTTTATTTTAGTGATTAAGTACTACACCTTTCGATATTTTAGGAAAAAGAAAGAGTGACGGTTTTTTTAGATCTATCGTACTATTGAATGTAAAAGAGTAGAGTAATATCTTGGAAAAGATAAGATTGCTCTTGTATTTAGGAATTCAATTAGAAACCTTTAAAAAAATATAAAATTAAGATTACTTATTTTAAATCTTATCTAATTGTTTTAACTTTGATAAATAAAATAATTATTTATTCTTAAACTTGTTTACTCCCAATTAGACCTTTTAAATATAGCCAAACATACTCTTATCTTCATAAGATGGACTTGGTTGAATTTGAGTAAGATTTGCCTTTAAAATAAGAAAAGTTAATAGACTTCTGTGTATTATAATGAGAACCAAATTCCTATATTTATAGGGAAGCAATATGGATACATATGGTAATAATATTTAGGGTTGTAGGGGTACAAGTGTCATTCACATTAAACCCTAATTTACTTTCCTTTTACAACACTCCCCCTTGAATGACACATTACAAAATATCTGCCTCGTTAAAACCTTGTTTGATAAAAACCAAAGGGGACAAAAAGAACAAACGAAGGAAAAAGAGTACAATTATTTCGGAATATTAAATATAAATGTTGCCTCATTAAAACCTTGCTAGGAAAACCTAGTGGGATAAAACCTAAGCGAAGGAAAAAGAGTACAGCTACTCCCCTGATGTTGATCACTGAAAATTTTTGAGTCGACGCATTCCAATCTCGTGAACCAATTTTTTAAATGTAGATGTTGGCAGTACTTTTGTAAATAAATCAGCCACATTGTCACTTGAACGAATTTTTTGAATATTGATGTCGCTATTTTTTGAAGCTTGTGTGTATAAAAGGATTTTGAAGAAATATGCTTCGTCCGGTCACCTTTGATATAACTTCATTTGAGTTGTGTAATACAAGTAACATTATCTTTATACAAAATTGTTGGACTATCTTTTGTTGAAACTAATCCGCATGACTCTTAGATATGATGGGTCATGTTCCTCAACCATAAACATTCTCGGCATGCTTCATGGATTGCAATAATTTCAGAATAATTTGAGGATGTTGTTGTCAAAGATTGCTTCGCAGATCTCCATTATATAGCTGTTCCTCCACGTGTAAACACGTATCATGTTTGTGATTTAGCTTTATGTGGGTCAGAGAGATAACTTGCATCTGCATATCCCACTAAAGCAGATCCCAACTTTTGAGAATAAAATAATCACAATCAATAGTACCCCTTAGGTAACGAAATATATTTAACACCATTCCAATATCTTTGTGTTGGTGTAGAGCTATATCTTGCAATGAGATTTACAAAAAAAAGCTATGTCAGGTCGAGTACAATTTGTAAGATAAGTTAATGCTCCAATTGCACTAAGATATGGTACTTCAGGATTAAGAATCTTTTCTCCCTCTTCGATTGGACGAAAAGGATCATTTTTTACATCAAGCGAGCGAACAACCATAAGTGATGCCAATGGATGTGCATTATCCATATAAAATCGTTTTAAGACTTTTTCTGTATATGTAGATTGATGAACAAATAATTCTTCTAAAAAATGTTCAATTTGTAACTCGAGACAGAATTTGGTTTTTCCCAAATCTTTCATCTCAAATTCATTTTTTAAAAAATAATCTGCATTTTTGTTGAGCTCTTCAGAAGTTCCAATTAAATTTAAGTCATCAACATAAACCTCCACAATTGTAAATCCAATATTCGTTTTCTTTATAAAAACACATGGGCAGATATCATCATTTTTGTAACATTCCTTTAACAAATATTCGCTAAGACGATTATACATGCGTCCGGATTGTTTCAATCCATATAATGATCTTTGCAATTTTATTGAGAGCATGGATCTTGGGCATGTATCATTTGTTTCTCGCATTTTAAGTCTTTCAGAGACTTTCATATATATGTCACTATCAAGTGAACCATATAAATAGGCAGTCACTACATCCATAAGGTGCATATCGAACTTTTATGACACAGTCAAACTAATTTAGAATATAAAAGTTATGGTGTCCATTACTGGAGAATATGTATCCTCATATTCAATTTTTGGTCTTTGTGAGAAACCTTGAGCTACGAGTCGGGCCTTGTATCTTGTAATTTCATTACTTTCATTTCTCTTTCGTACAAAAACTCATTTGTATCCAACAAGGATTATATTTTCAGGTGTTCGAACTACATGTCCCAATACTTTCCGTTTCTCTAAGGAATTCAATTCTACATGTATGACTTCTTTCCACTTTGACCAATCATTTCTATTTTGACAATCTTTAACAGACCACAGGATCATCATTTTGAATAATATCAAGAGTCACGTTAAAGGCGGAAATATTATCTATAACAACATTATTTCGCTCCCATAATTTATGAGATAACATATAATTTATTGAAATCTCATTATTTTCGGACACTTGTGATTCTTCAGGAACCATATTTTCAATATTTGATTGATCAATTTTCTCTTCAATCGATATATTTCAACGAATTTATTTCGATTCCTCGCTATTCATAATATGATGCAGTACATCATGTGTAAAAGTGTTGTCGACAACTTTTTCTTGTATTTTTTGATTCTATTTCTTTTTCCATGATGACATTAACTTATTGAGATATCTCAATTTTCATTATTTCAGGTACTTGAACCTCTTTTGGGGTTTTATAATATGTTATGTCTAAATAATCATTAAAAGCATATACCTCCTCAATAAGACAATCTTTACCAATTGTTCCATTTTCGTTTGGATGACTTTGTAATATAATCGAATATCATCACACTTCAGACGTGACATAAATTTATCAAATATAATATTAGAGTCAATTCGAGTTGGAGCATTTAAAGCTGATGTGAGAAATATATTTGGTCAGTAAATGCATCTAAATAAATTATCTTTCGAACTTTTGGTTCGAATTGTCTTTTGTGAGAATTTAGATATTGATGCATTTGTATATTATTTTCAACTTCTTAATTCTTTCCTCTAATGCTGAGAGAATTGTCAAATCAAATTGACAATCATTTTTATAAATATCATCCATTTGGTATAAGGATTCATGCTACCCATTTATTCTCAGTATTTTCTTTTTTACTTTTCATCTCAGTGCATTGTGGTGGATTAATTTTACATATACAGCACTATCGAAATAATTTGATGAAAAAATTAGGCTCTGACCATAAGCCAAATTATAACTAGGAGAACTATGATCTTGACATGATCTGTAATGGCTTTCCCTAAACTGAAATGGGAAATATTCGATTCTCAATTAAATTAATTGGAGGCGTTTGACAAACAATAATGTTAAATCGTGTATCGACATCTCAACTAACATTTATTAAAAAGTTGAGATTTATGATCACTAGTATTAAAAAAACATACCCTCTTAATTGTATAATCTGAAAATTATGTTCATAATTTGAATAGCACTTTCGCAAACTTCAGGTTGCGAACACAATGCAATCATCTAATATTTGTATCAAATCTATTAGATACAAATAATATTTAGATGGTCAACGTGGAGGGTGACGGGGCCCCATATATCACCCTAATTAATTTTCAAAAATATAGGGAATTCAATCCTTATTTAACTAGTAACGACCAATAACTAATTTTCAATAAAGAGAACAAACATCAAATATTATTTCATTGGATTGAAGAATCTTCCAGTTCTTCATTGAATATCCACTTGAATATTTAAAAATCATTATCGATCCAGTGATGGTACAATAGGTCATACCAAACAATAAAGTCAAATTGAACTTCTAGTTCAATATAAGATATAATTCAATTATTTAATTTCGTAGAAAATAATTATATATTATATAATCATATATCATTCAAGTAATCAAACTAATCAATATCCTCATGACGTTAATTACATGTTGTCCTTCAGGGATAAATATGAATTCAAAATGATATATTTTTCGTAACATGTGTTATTTCGAGAGCATGCTGTATTTTATTATTGTTTTTTCAAGAGCTATGTATCAATATTCTTCTGGAATATTGAACATTATAATTCATGCTCTTCAGGAGCAGTCAAATATTACTATAATAAAATTATTTAAGGATTTACTCTTCTGGAGTAAAGACATAATTTATGTTAGATTTTACAGAATTATGCTATTCGGGAACAAATAAAATCTAACTACAATATTAATAATAATGTGTTACTTAAGAAGTAACAATATTTGTAATAGATAAATCTACAAATGATATTCTTCTGGAATATTGGAATCGTAATGTCATGGTCTTCGGGAGCAAGTAATATTCTTCAAAAATATTAATTATAATATTGTGCTACTTCAGGAGAAACAACAACCTATTAATAATAGATAGATTTACAATTAATATTCTTCTGGAATAATAATGTTGTGTTACTTCAGGAACAACAACATTTTTTTTAGAATATTTATACATTTTATGAAATTGCTAATCAGATCTATATTATTTTATTTAATAACTCAAATTTAAAATTGTGCTCTACAGTAAAAAGAATCAACGAGTAAAAATTATAATAAATATATCAATGTTTAATTAAAACCATATAATATTAATCTTTCAGGAGCTATGTATTATTTAAAAGTTGTGCTTCTTCTGGAGCAACAATTAGATACACTATCACTTTAAAGTTTATACAAGAATAAAAAAAATTATTGGTGGAGTTAAAGCCAAAAAGTATTCAACAACAATAATAAATTAGTACAATTTTATGGTTTTACACGCTAAATATTCATGTGTGTTCACAAACATGATATATGAGCATACTACGTGCAGAATTGAAAAAAGCATACATGAAATAATCATTAATTAAATATCACTATTGTGCAGAATTGAAGAATTAGCAAATTTTCTTTATGCAAGTACTGAAGTGTAGTAAAAAAAATTGACCAAATACATATAGGGTTTTGAGATATCAGATACCTGTTAGCACACATTAGGTTTCTTCACAGGTTGATCAGGTACAAGTCAAAAATGAATATAAAGAAAGTGGGCCTAATTCTTTGCAGCAGCACTGAAGGTTTCCCTATGTCTTGCATCTGGGTTACCAGCTTTGATACAATGGATGCCGTTCTTGATAAATCAATTTTTAAGTGGATGGCACTCCCTATCGATTCTTCAAGGCTTTTAATTAATTCATTTTGATTTGGAGAGAATCGTGCGGATAACGTGTTATAAAAAGAGAGAAAAAGAGGAGAGAATAAGAAAAGTCAATAGACTTATGTGTATTATAATAAGAACCAAAACCATATATTTATAGGGCAGCAATAGAGATACATATGGTAATAATATCTAGGGCTGCAGGGGTACAAGTGTCATTCACATTAAACCATAATTTACTTTCCTTTTACAAATATATATATAATCCATCTAAATCATAAATAAATTAAACTAAGTTTTCACATATTTAAAGTCATTCAAAGTTAATTAATTAGGGACCCATGTAATTAAATTAAAATGAATTACCATCCCATTGTAAAATCAATTAATGTAATTCATATTGTGACACTAGGGATGATAACGGGGCGGGTATAGGACGGGTCGGTCATCTCCACCCCCCTCCCATCGGATATTTTTGTTACCTTACTCCATTCACATACCCATTTAAAGCGGGACGGGACGGGATACGAGCGAGGTGACCTGCCCCATTTATCACCTCATTTATTTTTTATTTTTTATTTTTATTTTATTTTTTTATGTCTTTATTTTGTTAATATTATTAGTTTTTTTACCAATTTGTTAGAAACAACTTATGTCCTCTTTAAAAATATAATAAATCTATTATTTTTGTTTGATAAAAAACTTAAATTTGAAATTAATTTTAAATGGGACGGGTAGCAGGATGGAGACAATGATTCCCGTACTTGTCCCATATCCACTTCGGGGCAATGAACCTCACCCTGTCCCTGTTCCGTTTATCCTATTAGACGGGTAATCTCCGCCCCATTCGGGGCAGGGCCGCACGGGTTTCGAGTTGAATAGGTTTTTTTTGCCATCCCTATGTGAAACCCTTAACAGCCGACTCTTCTCTCTTTCCTCAATTATTGTCACCATTTTTCCCTTCAATTCATATCACCATTCTTAATAATCAAAACAATGTGTTAACCAATTTTAGTATTTCAAGAATATGAGAATTAACATTAAGCCAAAAATAGAGATCGAAACGAGAATACGAATTGTTCGTAAACTACAATAGACAACGGGAATTCCATGTAGAGCAGGAAAAAAAAACTCAAAGTGGTACGTTGATGCCTAACAACTTTGTTTGTCGTTGTTCCTTGTTCACTATCACATCAATTCCTAATTGCCTTTAGCAGTATATAGAAAATCAGTATTAGTATGTGTACATGGTATGTCTGGCTTCATGTTTTTAATTTTTACGAGAAACCTCAATGAAAAATAGAAATAAAAAAAACTACAACTATTATCCCAAGGTAAACTAATGAGGTGTAACTGATAAAAAACCAAAGAAAGAATTCAGTGTATATATATTTTCTTCACTACATCTTTACAAGGAATAACCATGTATAAATAGCATTACAATTGAACCTATTCTCGGCTAAGCTTATTTCAAGGCAAGAATAAAGAATCTCATTCTTATATGGCATGATTGCCAATCAATCCTTATACATAGTGATTGGCAATCTTGGAGCTTTTTTCCCATAACAATTATGGATGATAATTCAAGCCAACACTCCCCCTCAAGTTGGTGCATATAGATCTCTGATACCCAACTTGTCCAGTGAGTTATGAAACACCTTCCTGCACACAGCTGTTGTAAGTACATCTACTAGTTGATCCTCGGACTTGATAAATGGAAATCTGATTATCTTGGTCTCAAGATTATGTTTAATGAAATGTCGATCTACTTCCACATATTTTGTTCGATCATGTTGGACAGGGTTGTCTGAAATAGCAATTGCGGCCTTATTGTCACAAAATAGACTCATCTCACTATTTGGGGCAAAGTCAATTTCTGTTAATAGTCTTTTAAGCCAGAGAAGCTTGCAAAGACCCTTATCCATCCCTCTAAATTCAACTTCAGCACTTGACAAGGCCACCACGTTCTGCTTCTTGCTTTTCCACGTAACTAAGTTCCCACCAACAAACGTGAAGTACCCTGAGGTGGATTTTCTATATGATATGTTTGCTGCCCAATCCGCGTTTGTGTATCCCTCAACTCTCAGATAATCATTCCTGGAGAACATAAGCCCTTTTCCTGGAGATGACTTTAAGTATCAAAGAATTCTAATCACTGCATCTATGTAATCCTTACTAGGGCAATGTATGAATTGGCTTACCATACTCACATCATAGGCAATATCTGGTATGAGAGAGATATATAAGCTTCCCTACTAATCTTTGGTATCTCTATTTGTTTGTGGGCACTTGGTCTGGATATTCTCCAAGTTTATGGTTCTGGATAATTGGAGTGTCTGCAGGCCTACACTCTAGCAGTCCCACTTCCCATAGTAGGTCTAAGATATATTTTCATTGGGAAAGAAATATACCTTGTTTTGATCTAGCAACCTCAATTCCTAGAAACTATTTAAGTCCTAGGTCCTTTATTTCGAATTCCATCGCCAAAAATTTTTGGAGTCTTGATATTTCTTCCCGAGTCATTGCCTGTAATAATCATGTCATCTACATAGATTATTAAAGCCATGACCTTTCCTAGTTGACGTTTTAAGAATAGTGTATGGTCTAAGTTACTCTGGTTGTAACCATACTTCTTCATTTCCAAGCTAAATCACCCAAACCATGCTCTCGGTAACTGTTTTAAACCATACAGTGCCCTTTGTAATTTACATAACACCTCAGATTCAGAGTTTGCTATGTAGCTTGGTGGAACATCCATGTAAACTTCTTCCTAGAAATCACCATGGAAGAAAGCATTTTTTACGTCAAACTGGTGCAATGGCCAATCATGGTTTACTACAAGAGATAACAATACTCTATCCGTGTTTAATTTTGCAACAGGTGAGAAGGTCTCTTGATAATCTACATGTTATGTCTACGTGTAGCCTTTTACTACTAGTCGACCTTTGTATCGGTCTATGGAGCCATATGCGTTGTGTTTGATTGAGAACACCCATTTACAACCCACTGTCTTCTTTTCGTTTGATAGAGGAACCAGAGTCCATGTTTCATTTTTTAGCAATGCCTCCATTTCTTCCTTCACAGCCTGAGTTCATTTAGGGTCTGCCAGTACTTCGTGGATTTCTATAGGGACCCGATATGAGGAAAGGTCATGTACAAATATCTTCAATGGTTTTGATAGCCTCTTTGTGGACACATAATTGGCAATTGGATACTTTGAACTTCCAACATTTGGGGAATATCGATTTGGAGGTTTGTCGCGATTATGCCTGAAATGTAAAGTATAGGCAACTAAGGTATCCATATTACTAGAGTTTGGAAGTATAGTTGGGGAGTTTACCTCCAGGATATTCTCAGGAGATGGGCCTTCGGGTACTGAGGCGTGGGGGTGTCTCTTTCAACTTCAGGTAGTGTAGAAACTTCTCTGGGGTTTGGCTCAATCTCTGCGGACATATCTGGTCCTGTATGTGGTTCACTTTCATGAACTTCCTCTGCGTGGTTAACTTCTTCATGATCTAGGATCTCAGCCTCGTTAACTCTTACCCAGTCCAATCTTAACCAATTCGGCTCTTCACTATGGATCTCCCCCTGACGAGCAGAGTTGGGTACTGGAGAAGGGAAGAAAGGTTCTGATTCCAGAAAAGTGATGTCCATAGTCACGTAGGAGTGGTTGTTAGCTGGATCATAGCAACTATATCCTTTCTAATGTAAGGCATACCCTAAGAAGAAACAACGGATGGCACAAGGATTCAGCTTCGTGCGTTGGGTTTTATGAAGATGGACAAATGCAACACAACCAAAAACTCGGGAAGGAATCATTAACATTGTAGATAAGGTGACATACGTAGATAGAATATGTAGGAGAGTCTTAAAATCTAAAACTTTGGAAGGCATCCAATTAAGAAGATGCACAGCTGTGGCAACAACATCACCCCAATGTCTACTGGGCATATGAGCTCCAAGTAATAAAGCCTAAGTAGTTTCAAGAATATGGCTATTTTTTCTCTCAGCAACCCCATTCTATTGAGGAGTCTAAGGGCAAGATGTTTCATGAATAAGATCGTGACTTTGGAAATAAAAATGAAACTGGTGGTTCACATATTCACTGCCATTATCTGACCTTATAATTTGAATCTTAGCAGAAAATTGAGTTTGGACTATAGTGCGGAAAGATTGAAAAACACGTAGTACATCATTTTTGTGTTTCAACAAGTAAAGCCAGGTCATGCGAGTACAATCATCAATAAATATCACAACCAACGAATACCAGATGTTGTGGAAATGAGAGAAAGACCCCATACATTCGAGTTAATTAAAGCAAAAGGAACATTACTTTTATTCATACTTAAAAGATAAGTAACTCTATGACTCTTAGCCAGAATACAGGTTTCACATTTGAAATCAAATAGTAACATGCTGGAGAATAAATCAGGGAATAAATTTTTCATATAACCAAATGACGGATGTCCTAACCGAAGATACGATAGCCAAATTTGTCGTTTTCTGTTGTCAACTAGATGATGCAAGTGATTTGCACTTCCCACACTAAGATCATCCACATAGTAGAGCACCCCCCCCTCCCATACCATGCCCAATGATCTCCTTGGTAAGAATAGCCTGAAGTAAATAGAAAGTGGAATACATGAGTACTACACAATTCAGGGTTGTGGTAATCTGACTCACAGATAGTAGTTTATGTGATAGAGGGGGAACAAGTAAACAATGGGTTAGTGATAGAGTAGATGATAAGTTGACTGTGCCAGTCCCTGTGACTGGGGAAAGAACCCCATTTTCATTTGCAATACACGTTCGTCGTGGTTGAGATGTTTGTGCAAAGTATGTGGCATCAAATGTCAAGTGGTCGGACGCTCCAGAGTCAACCACCCACGAGCCATTGTCATAATCTCGAGAGGAGCTACAAAAAAATGACTGTATTTACCTGGGTCTTTGGCTGGTGTATCTCCCTCAGAAGTCTTGTCATGGGAAATGAGAGAGAGACTTGGTTTTGTTGTATCTATTGCAGTCTGACTAATTCCTCCACTAAAGCTAGCAACATCACGGCATTTTCAAGCCTGAAGTTCATTTCACCAGTCAGGATATCCGTGTAGTTTGAAGTATGTGTCTCTGGTATGTGTTGAATTTCCACAGTGTGAACACTTGGTTTCATCTGATGGAATTCGTGGTCGAGAGGGGTTGTTGCCTTTCATATTGTCTAGAAAGAGAGACTTAATCAAAGATGGGATTTTTTGTCCAGGTCTGAAGCTAAGACTACTCCTGGATTATCACTAGACTCACCTGTGATCATAACTGCGTCGGACAGCTTCCTGATGAACATAAGTGTTACATCCCATGTTTTTTTTAGTCAAAAGTCAAGAGGTGAATTGTCTAAGTCAAAGTCAATTATAGATTTAATTGGAATAATTTATTTTCTTGAGGCTGATTTTTATATTTAAGAAATTGAAGGTTCAGATGGATTAGGATTGAAGTGGACGACTTGTTTATACTTTATTGAAAGTTGAGGATTTGTCTTGAAAAGCCTCCACTATCTAGACCATTTTTCCCCCATTTTCTCACATTCACTTTACACACACACACAAAGCACGCAGAGAGGAGAGAATCCGAGAGAAAGGAGAAAATAAGGGGAAAGAAGAAGAAAAAAAGAAAGGAAAAAGATGAGAGGAAAAGGGCAAGGTAGACTTGAATTTCTATTGTTATTTTCGTTATTTTCTTTAGAAATAGAGGAGTATTATCATAAATTTCTAAGGTTTAAGTTGTGGTTAAATTTTCAAATTTATGAGATAGGAGTTATATTGGAGCTCAAGTTTATTAATTCTCTAGTTTTCAATTATAACAAGGTAAAAAAAATTTATGTCTTGAGCAAACCCTAGATTTTTATTGGGATGCTTGAATTGGTATTATTAGTGAAAATTGCAATGTTGATGAAATACTTACAAGGAAGCATGATTTTATGGAACAATAGGTATATTAAATTGGTTGTGGTATTGATTGCTAGCTTCACTAGTTGGAAGTGGATAATTGCATTTATTATTGGATTGAAGGTGGTGTTAATGTATTGGTTATTAATAGATGGACTAGAAGGTGTAGTTAGACCCACTTGATTAAGGGAATAAATTGGGACATTTATTCTAGTATCGAGAAAATTTAGTTGAAATGTTATAGCATTAGATGTTAGAGGTTTCTTGATTTGACAGTAGTTGAATTAGCTATCTGTATGATATTTCAGGTGGTGACGAAGAAATTGGAAAAGCTTACGGATCATCATAGACGGTAGCTTGTTTTGAGTGAGTAGAGAACTTACTTTCTAAAATAAGATTTTTAATTTATAAATTTATAAACATGTTTATTTAATATGAATGTTTATATGATTCCAAATTTGTAGAGAAGCATTTTAGTTGCACTAAGTGTCTTAATTTTGAGAAATTGGTAAATGAGCATGATTATGTTGATGCTATCAGAAAATACCCCAATGTAGTTATCTTACTCTAGTGCACTGAGGGGCCATGGCCGTGTACTAGAGTTGTGTATTTGACTCCTATACACTGAGGGGCTAAAGCTGTGTATAAAGGTGACTCTTATCCACTGAGGGGCTACGGCCGTGTGTAAGGGTACCTATTATGCACTAAGGGGTTACAGCCGTGTATAAAGATGATTATGTTATTTCCACTTTATACATTGAGGGGCTACGGCCGTGTATAAAGATGATTATGTTATTTCCACTTCGTGCACCGAGGGGCTACGACCGTGTACAGAGATGTTGATCAGCCATTTATGTACATATGGCTAGAGCTTTCAAATCATTAGCTGATGACTACATGGGGTATATTTTGATGTGATGATTCAGTATATAGTGGGTTATTAACTTTCAGTTTACAGTTCCTAGCTTACAGTTTAGCTTATGGAATTTAGATTATGGTTTCAACTTACTGAATTTGATTAGTATACTTGCTCAATGTGTTGTATGAATTATTATCATTTTCTTTGATATCAGTTTGAGTCTAATTTATGATTTAATACCCGCATTATGAATTTATAAGATGTTAGGATACAGCTTTCCAGGGTAATGAGTACATCATGACGATTGAAAAATCAGTTTTCTTTGATAAATGTATATACGTACATAAAGGATCGTATAACCATTGAATAAACATTCCACTCACTGGGATTATTATCTCATCTGTTTTCTTAACATTTTCTTTATAGGAGGCAGTTGACTGAGCATGGGTGAATTTTATATTGATAGTTTTTGCAGCTACTACTATCACCTACTGTAGGTTCTTTTGCTTAAGACTGTGTAATCATCAAGCGAACATTTTGCTTCATTTTTGGAAATTTTGTACTTAAATGTATCTACTATCACGATAGAATATTGTAAACTAAACTACGTCGCTATTATGTCATTGAGAAACAGTTATGATGCATGGTGATATAGACATTGTTAGTTGGTCGAGCAATTGATTTTATGATGATGGTATATGGGTGATTAGAAATTTTTATGCTAACAGGATGGAAAATAGTGTCATTTTTAAAGGAGATTGTCAAAAATTTTATAAAACTTCCTTTTGGTCAAAAGAAGCCTAAGGTTAAGTTATGGTTGCCTTGGTGGTGGGTTCGGCATTTAACTGGTATCTACCATCGGCGCGCGACACATGTCAGATCCATTAGGGTGACATGGGACGGGTCGTGTCAATAAGGGTATGCTTGTTCAATAGTAGGGAAAGGTTTCATCTGTAGTATGTCCCCTTCTAATTTTATCAAGTTGATCATCCTGACCATCCAAGAAGACACACAATCGATCTTCCTGAAGCATGTCATTGTAATGCTTAATATCAGCATCGCATTTCATCGGGTTTTGTCAACGAAAATCAATCTCGCACTATAGGCCTTGGAGGTCAGTAAAGTATTTTTCAAGAGAGCCTCCTATTTGTTTCATCCGAGTCACACGTCGCCGAAGGTCATACACCTGAATGTATCACTTTTGTCAAAGTGGGTGGTCGCAATAGAATCGCACACCAGTTTCGCGGTTGGAAATCTGATGAAGTTCCCGATCAGTGATGGTTCCATGGAATTAATAAGCCATCCTTTGACAATAACATTATATGTGCGCCACTTTCGAAAGGATGGATCTGTTTCTGGAGGTTGGAGGATATCGCCGTTAATATATCCCAATTTATCTTTGCCTGAGATATACATCTCGATAACTTGGGACCAGAGAGCATAGTTGGAGCCGTCCAACTTAATGCCAATCGGATCAGTAGTTGTGTCGGTGATCTGGGTTGGAGCCAAATTTTGATCTGAAGCTTTGGTCAGAACTTCGTTCATTCTGGTGGTTAATTCGATAAGGATGATAGATGTTGGTCAGATGTTGGGTTGTCGCCAAGTTGGATAGTGTCGTTCATAGTTGCAGGTAAAGTAGATGGAAGGAATTAGTGTTGAAAAAAACTGTAGGTGACAGGTTCAAGCATCTACTCTGATACCATGATAAAAAACCAAAGAAAGAATTATGTGTATATATATTTTCTTCACAGCATCTTTACAAGGAATAACCATGTATAAATAGCATTACAATTGAACCTATTCTCGGCTAAGCTTATTTCAAGGCAAGAATAAAGAATCTCATTCTTATATGGCATGATTGCCAATCAATCTTTATACATAGTGATTGGCAATCCTGGAGCTTTCTTCTCACAACAATTTTGGATGATAGCTCACGCCAACAGTAACATGTTTATATGAATTCACACTTCATCTCATGTTGTGTGCTTTTTTTTTTATTCGTATATACGAGTTTCAATCACTAATTCTATAATTCTTAAGTTCTCTTCGAGTTCCCGAAGCCCAATGATCTACATAATCATGTTTTATTAGTTGGCTATCTAAATTTTATTTTTTTAAGGATACTATTTGATTTTCCTTTTCTACTTTGAATGTTGATTAGTTTACTTTGATTTGTGAAGTACAAACAATTCCAACTATAGAATTAAATTTCGTAATTTGCTGATTTACCATCATGATTATACATGCTTAGTACATATTGTTGCAAGGCTAAATTAACTGTGACAAGACCAAAATCTTCTGTAAATTGGATTGTTAGTAGCTTTGTGGAGTCTCATAATCTTGCACTTACAGCTCCTACGAGAGTTGACTTACTAAGATCTCATCGCCATGTTTCAAATGTGAAAAAAGCCTTGGTAAAACAATTCTCTGAAGCACATATATCAACTAGTCAATAAATAAGTTTGATTGAGATTGGATAAGGAGGTCCTCAAAATATTGGATGTATCGAGAGAGATGTTAGAAATGATGAAAGAGATCTTAGAGAAGAAATGAAGGAAATTGACACTGAGTCTTTAATTGAATTATTCACATTAGAGAAAGAAAAGATTCAGGTTTTTTACTTTGATTATGATAGAAATAGTGAAGAAAGGTTGGTTAGGTGTTTTTGGGCTGATTCTTGCTCGAGGCGAGGATATAAATTTTTTGGTGACGTGGTTATTTTTGATAGTGCATACAACACAAATAGATATGGGATGATTTTTGCTCCACTGACTGGAGTCAACCATCATGGCCAAACAATAATATTTGGATGTTGTTTTTTAAGTGATTAGACAATAGAGTCATTTGTTTGGTTATTCAATAGTTGGTTGAATGCCATACTAAAGGGTGCACCTCAAATGATCATTAGAGACCAAGATCCTGCAATGACAAGAGCAAATATCGAAGTTCTTCCAAATACTTTTTATCGCTATTGTATATGGCATATTCTAAATAAGTTTTCTGAAAACTTAATACAATAATTTATCAGGACAATTACCATTTGATAAAGAACATTATTTTACATTCGGAGACTAGTGAAGAGTTTGAAACAAGTTGGATAAATATGTTATAGTTTACTAAATTGATAGATAATGCTTGGCTTCAAAAATATGTGAGATGCGTGCTAGATGGTGTAATACCCCGAATTTCACGTCACATTTGGCTAATATAATTCATGCATTTCATGCTTGATAATGTCATTTACATTAAATTTTCTGATTGCTTTCTTTTAAATGATGCATTCGATAGTCGAGGTGCTAAGATTTTTATAGGGTGTTAGTCTTCAGCTCCTTGACCTAAGTGGTAAGTTTTACATTGATTGATGATAGAAAAATTTGGTTGATCTAGGTGTTGGAGATTGGTTTGTTAAGCAATGGAAATTTTACAAAATCTGGAATTAGTATCGATAAAGTCTTAAGCTTTATGTTCGATTGATCGAGATCACCATAAACCCTAGATAGGTAATTGACATATTTGGGACATGATGCATGAAGTGACATGATTACTATGCAATAACATGGATATATATATCGAGGTGCAAATTGTTACAATCAATCGGGAATTATGTGTCAATCGGGTAAGTAATTAAATGAACGGTTAAAGAATTAATGATATAAAATGTTTTGGGATCTTAGGGCAGGTAAGATGGATTGTAAAGACATTAAAATAAGCTAAGGACACTTGATTTGTACTTGCAATGATGGAGGTGAAATCAGATTTCTACTACAAGGGACACTTCATGCTTAATACACATCATGCTTGTTGATTGTTCTTGTAATGGTCAATTCCTTTACCCTTAAGCATTAGTCACGTTTACCACTCTCTTAAGGCTTCATATATGCAGTATATTATCCATAAGTTTCATAAAAATCCTGCAAGGATAGGTACAAACTAGAATTTAACCACAAGAGGCCACCACATGCTTGAGAGATTTGTCATTCTATCATCCAATTTTTTCAATATTAAGGCTTCCACCACGTCTTCCACCTCTTGGTACTTCATATATATATCTTATAAGTCACATATGGATGCAAATATGATGAGGAAAAAGTCAAATATTGCTACAAGAAGCAACCTCTTGCTTAACACATGTCAACATGGCTGCATGAAATATTTTCTTAATCCTTAAGCAAGACTCACAACCCCAACCTCTTTAGGAATCTATATATATCCCATATTAGTACATCTTACCCCTTCAAGTTATCCCCAAGTGAACCCAAATGAGAGAGAAAGTAAAAGAGCCAAAGAGAAGTAGAAAATAGAAAGCTGAAATTGGAAATTCTGGGCAACTGAACTTGTTCACTGTTTTGAGGTTTGTCTTTATTATCTTTGAGGGTTTTATAGTTTCTTGAACCTCTGGACTTCTTTAAGATCATGTTGGGGTGTTTTAATGATTTAATGATGACAAAACAAGGGTAATTAGTTGCAAGAACTTGAGCTAACTCAATAGGGACAAAAAGTAATGGTTGCTGGATTTTAGTAATACAACTTTCAATCTTATGTTATATCTTGAAAGGAATTATAGGAATGATAATAATTTTTAATAGGTTAGAAACTTATTGGTGGAGTAATAAGTAATGGAAACCTAAGACCATCACCGGAAACTGCCTAGTTCATTTTGCTATAAAAAGGACTCAACTTGAGGCTGAAAAATCTGTACTTGTGGTGAATTCATGACATGTTTATCTTCACATATATGTTATATAAAAGTTTTTAAATTTTGGGAAGGATTTAATGTGATTAAGGGTGTGAAAAGATGGATGAAACGGGACATGACCGCAACTAAAACCCGAAAACAGCTTCTGTCCAATTTGGTAGTTTGCATAGTTTCAACATTTACATGTCCATTAATTATCTCTTAGGCATGGAAAATACATTTTAAGGAATGCTAGGTTGTTAAACAATAATTGGATGATGTTGACGTTCATAATTGGACTCGAGAAATAGTGTGATTTATGGGATTAGTTTACAATGCAATCGGTAACTTGAATTGTTAATGTCATCTAAATTATTTTGGCATGAATGGACGTAACACGGGACTGTGTGTGTGTTAAGAATATCAAATTGAGGATTGTGCTTAATATTAGATGGTAATACAGGTGATTTGCCGACTTTAAGTGGGAAAGAGAACTGATTTACACCTCGTAGAAGCTCACACACACAAGAGCAAAAAGGTAAGTGAAAATCTATTTGCTACTATGATGCAAAAATATAGTATTTGTCATATGATAGTGTTGGAATATTTATATAACTTTAATAAGGAGATCATTGTGTACTATTTGATGGTTATGATCATTGGGTAGGTTACTCACGATCATTTTCATGTGCATACACGATATACACCTATGGTTGAAAATATAGCATGCACAACATAATTGTAAAGTTGAGCTTTTCTCATAAAATATTTTATTGACCACTACTAGAGCACCGATGCATGTGAGGCATGCTTATATGATATGTTTTGGCACCACGGGTGATACTTCCTAGTTGATTGCAAAGGTAGATAGGGGATGTGCCTTTGGTGATCACGGGAGGGTAGACCACTCGGTTGTGCCTTTGTGATATTTTGATTATTTGCGCTATTGGGTGGGATACTTCTTGGGGAATCATGGGAGCAGTTAGGGGATGGGCATCTAGTGGTCACAAGAGGATGGTCCACTCACCGGTGTCGATGTCAGATTAGCCATTTGATTATTGATTATTGTATAGAGCTCTATCCGGTGCATAGTAGTTGGGTCAAGGGCCCAATGAAAGATTTCAAATGAAATTATTTCAAGTCGACTTTGATGACTATCCGAGCATGATCATCTTAAATTGTTTAAAGTAAATGGCATGGTGTTATATACTATTATCACTCATACTCATGACCTGCAGGATTATCACTTACTAAGCATTGGCTTATGTAGTTCTTGCATTGTAGTTGAGCATAGAACTCCCTAGTAAGCATGGCTGGCCGTGGAGCTCTTACGGGATTTCGAAATTTTATGTACATGGATGACGACCTGCAGGGTTATTTTGTGGACTCCAGACGTATTATATTTTGGGATCCTGTATGACTTTTTGAAGTAGTATGTAAATACTTTTATAATTGGAGGATAAATATGTTGGATTATGATTTTAATATTTAGTTTCGGATATACTTTCAGAGATGCCTTCATTTTAAAAAAATAAATAATGGGTGAATTTGGATGTCAAGGTCAAGTCACTGATAGTATTTTCACACTAGTTAGTATATTGTAGGAATGGGGTGTGATAGATGGGTCCCTAAATTTGTTAAGCATATTTTTGCTAAAAGGGTGAATTTTGAAAAAAAAAAACTCATTGATGGATTTTATTATATGCTTTAATAGAGCACTAGGACATCAAAGATATCAAGAGTTATTGGCTAACCATTTTGATATTTATTAAAAACCACGATTGAAGTCTATGTGGCCAATGGATGCACAAATGTCGAGGGTTTATACAAGAACAATTTTTCAAACTTTCCAAAATGAGATTTTTGAAAGTCAAGCATACATAATAAATACATTATGTGAAGATGAATCCAGTGTGACTTATACTATTGAAAGGGTTGATGAAGCTTCTACATCAAGATCTCACAAACTTATTTATAATAAGTTTTTAGATACTAAAGAAAGCCCAAAAGAAAATTGTGGCTAAAAACGCTCTCCATTCTCTCTAGAATGGGAGACAAAGACAAATTCATTAACACCCTTGATCCACCACCAAAACCACCGAAAAACGCCACCACTATCGATGATAACATACCTCCAACACTTTCCCATACAACTTTTCAACAATCAGCAACCATATTCGAAGAAATTAGATCTGGTTTGAACTAAAAAATGAGTGGCACTCTTCCCAATGCACTCGTTTTACCCACTTTCCCTCAGAATTTGGCGATGGCACCACCGCCATTGATCTCAGAAGGCCCAAAAACCCTTGGGGTAGTGTCGGAGGTGACCAATTTGGCCGAAATCAAAACTTTGAATTTCGTACAATTCACGACTTATTTTTTATTCATCCCATTGTGGGCCCTACTATGCTACATGCACCATATATTCAGCTTGCCCATGAAGAGACGATGCTTCGACATAAAAATTAGCCTGAAAGGAGCTTGGACGCGCCCGTAATCATCCCAAACGCGAACGCCTAACAGGTCGAAAAAACTCAAATTCCGGCCAATCCTGACCTCATCTCAGATAATGCGCCTCACCGCCATGCTCAGCATGAAATTCCACACTACTTTGTAAAAAAATCATCGAATTTTGAGTCCGGAGGTCCGTGGCCGCCAAACGCAATCACCGGCGGCCCATTGGTGGTGCCCCAACAATTTTTGGACAGAATGTTGCACCAGTTAATCTCCGTACAATTCCATCGATGGACTCGCAGATCGAGATCCCTAAGTTGCCAAATCAAATTCGAAAGTCATATGCTGCTACCCTTTCAAGCAAAACTGTTATATTTCAGGTCGAGCAAAGCCAGAAAAAGTCATTTGCACCAGCTCTACAAGATCCACAGAACACTACTGATTACAGGTTGGTCTCTAAAGACCCGTATACACATAATGGTGAGCCGACAGGCATATTTACAGAAGAAGATGAGGAGCATCTTTCTTTGCCATACAAGTTCGCACTTGTTGGAAAATTCTCTCATCGTAAGCCTTCTATGATTAAGGTACGCGATAGTTTTTTTACGCTTTGGATTTCACGGTGATTATATGATAGGATTGATAGATGCTTATCATATTTTGATTCACTTGGCACACGAGGACGATTATTCTCGGTTATTCCTTAAGCCTATCTGGTACATTGACGGGTGTCCCATGAGAGTAACCAAATGGACACCTTGTTTCAGCCCTCATCATGAGACCCCCATTGTCCTTGTTTAGGTTTCATTTCCACTACTGCACATCCACTTTAGGTCAAATAGCAATTTGTTTGCTATTTCTAAGGCTATTGGACTTCCGTTCCGTATTGATGAAGCTTCTTCTAATTTACAACAACCTAGTAAGGCACGTGTTTGTATTGAGGTTGATCTTGATTTTAAGCTCCCTGATAGGATATGGATTGAGAAGGAGAAATGAGGTGGATACTAGCAAACTGTTGTATATGACAAGATACCGTATTATTGTTTCCGGTGCAGACACTTTGGGCACACTGATGAGCATTGTATGATTGGATCATGCCCTGCACCACCACCACCACCCACTACACCACCCTCTACTGACCCTACTCCTAGGCCTCTTCAACCTGCCAAAGATAAGGGTAAGGGGAAGGAGATAGTTGTAGAGCCTGGTCAGAGATGGACACCAGTTAAGAGAGATCAGAGAAGACAGCACCATGCTAGCACTTCATGAGACCCTTTTGTACCACTTCCAGCTACCACTATTGATCTTACCGCTATGTTTCCTACACGTACTGAGTCTCAGTCAGTCGTTCCTTCTGTGGTTCTTTTTCCAGTTATAGCTCCAGCAGTTAATAGCACAGTTATTCATTAGACTCATATTCAGACCTAGTCATTTGTTCCTTCAGTCCCTCCTCCCATTGTTACAGTTTCGCCAGTTACCAGTACATCAGCTCCCCAGGTTGATCCAATACTGCCGCCTACTTCTACTTCGGATGCTAATACTTTAGCTCCTTCTCAGACTACCAAATCTTCTTATACTTTATATTTCAATCCCATTGTGGATTATATGATTCAAGCTCCTCCTAAGGCCCCTTCCGACTCCACATCACCTTCAGATACTTTATTATTGACTTTACTATCGTCTACTTAGACCATGATTGCACAACATCCAGTTTCTGCTACATCTACTCCGCCATTGGCATATATTCTGTTCTACGATCCGATGTTGGATGAGATATTGCAAAGGCCATAGATATTTGATTATCCATCTGACACGGTCACAAGGGCTGCTCATATTCCAAGCTCGACACAAGGTAGGGTTTAGACACCCATTTCTACGTCCCCTTCTCCCATTTTTCATCAGAACGTGGATGCATCTATTCCTTCTTTGTAGTTGGCTCAGTCAGATACAGAGGGTTCATCTCAGATTGAGATTCACCAGCACAGCCCCTTCCGTAGATCTTCTTGTGATGATTTGGTTGGTCTTAGTGAGAGGACAGAGGATGATGGATTTGTCCCTGTTGTACGGAAGAGACATCCACGAGCTACTAACACCCAATTCCCCAGCAGAAGGATCACTATAAGTCAGTCATAGAGTACCTTCTCGTATTCGACGTCCCTGTAAGTGCCATCATATGGAATGTGAGAGGTGTAGCTAGTGTAGCTACTCACAGGTACCTAAGAAAACTTATTCAGCTTCATCAGGTTTATATCTTGGTTATTCTGGAGCCTATGGTTTTGGAGATAAGGTTTGATTTTGTTTGTCATTATCTACATTTCGACAGTGGGGTTCAGAATAAATTGAATAAGATTTAGGTATTCTGGAATGTGAGTACTACCGTTACTGTTATTGATGATCATATCCAGTTCTTACATGTCAGAGATGTGGATCCTAGACTAGCACGACCTATTTACTTGACTTCTATTTATGCTGATTGTCGGGCCTATGTTAGGAGGGACTTGTGGACGGGTCTTCACCACATTTCTCTCTCTATGGATGATCATTGGCTTGTTGGGGATGACTTTAACATCATCACACATGATGGTGATTGTACTGGTCATAGTCGTCAAGATTGTGGTTCTACTAATTTTTCTGATATGATGTTGAACTGTGGCTTAGAGGACGCTGGCTTTTCTGGGTCTAAGTTTACTCGGACGAATGGCAGGGTTAGTAAAAGATTGGATAGAGTTTTGATTAACTCTTTAGCTACAAATTTTTGTAGATAGCTATCGTGACTCATCTGAATCGTACTTCATCTGATCACTCACCTATACTTTTATAGTGGATTTCTGATAATGATTCAGGTCCTTGACCATTTAGATTCATCAATGTTTGGACCAAACATCATGACTTCTCAGCCTTCGTTTCTCAAAAGTGGTCACTCCCTACTTATCTTACAAAAATGGTTGCCTTATGAGAGAAGTTCTTTAGGCTGAAAGAAGGACTAAGGGGGTGGAATCGATGGGTATTTGGTGATGAGCTCCAGAGAGTTAGGGACGCTGAGGAGAGGGTTGACAATGCAGAGATTAGTTTTAAGGTTAATCCTACACCAGAGCACCGTGACTCACTTCATCATGTACAGGCTGATTTGAACCGAACCTTGCTATTGATGAGGGTTTTTGGAAGCAAAAGGCTGGCTCTCGTTGGGTATGTAAAGGAGATCGTAACACTAGATATTTTCATTCGCTAGTACAAGGACGACGGATCAAATCTCGTATTAGGACCATCACGACTCATGCAGAGGAAGTTTTACCACTCCAGCGGATATTCAAAGCTCGACGATCTATTTTTTTCAGGAATTATTATCAGCTCCTTCACAGCTTCTGGAGTATATTTGTCCTGATGTCATACCTAGGATACTAACGGAGGCAGACAATATGACGATGAACCCTCTCTCTTTAATTGATGAAGTGTAAGAGGCTGTTTTCAAAATTGATGCCGATAGTGCTGCGGGCCCTGATTGATTTTCATCATTGTTCTATCAACACTGTTGGGATATTATACATGATGATGTATATACTGCAATCATTGATTTCTTTGAGGGTGACCATTTGCCGAGAGGATTTGCTGCTACGTCAATTATTTTGCTTCCGAAGAGGGAGAATGCTTGTAGATTGACATATTACCGACCTATCAGCCTGTTTACGGGGTTCAATAAGATTATCACAAAGCTATTGAACAACAGATTGAGTTCATGTTTGCCTTGTATTATTTTCCCTCAACAGAGTGGATTTGTTCCCAGTCAACTTATTGGGGACAATGTTTTGTTGACCCAAGAGCTTCTACACACGTTGGATAATAGAATGTGTGGATGGAATGTTATGCTAAAACTTGACATGGCTAAAGCATATGATCGTATGGATTGGGGATTCATTTATTCTATACTGGAGGCATTTGGTTTTGACCAGTTGTGGATTGATCGGATCAGACGTTGTATATCGGAGTGTCGATTTTCAATACTTCTGAATGGGCGACCATGTGGTTTCTTTTCTTCATTACGAGGACTCGGACAAGGAGATCCTATATCTCCATCCTTATTTATTATTGCTGCGGATTACTTTTCTCGATTACTTACTCAGAGGTTTCAAACATATCCTAGTATGTAGTATCGACAGGGAGGTAGTATTCTTGTCTCTCATCTTACTTTTGTTGATGATATGATTATATTTACCAATGGACAGAAGAAGTCTATCAGAAGGGTCATCGATTGTTTGGAGCACTACGAGGGAGTCTCTAGCCAATTGGTGAATAGAGACAAGAGTGGTCTTATATTGCCTAGGCAGGCATCTGATATTCAAATACGGAGGTTAGTGAATTTGACTAGATTTTCACATCAGAGACAACCATTAACATATCTGAGAGTCCCTATGTTTAAAGGGGCTAAGAAGAGCATTCTGTATGATGATCTCATTATGAAGGTCAGGAGTAGGATTTCTAGATGGGCTTTATGCCTCCTCTCTCCTGGTGGTAGGATTACTCTACTGAGGTCTGTTCTTTCCTCTATACCTTATATCTATTCCAGATTATGCGACCTCCTAAGGTCATTATGAAAGGTTAGAGAGTATATTTGCACGATTCTTACGTGATTCTTAGGATCATGTGCGTCGTCTATATTGGCGTAGTTGGAAGGCGATTTGCCTTTCTGCTAACGAGGGAGATCTAGGCTTTAGACGATTATAGGATACGTAGATACATTTTCATTGAAGCTATGGTGGTTATTCAGGTCTCAGGGTTCTCTTTGGGCTCAGGTTCTACTGGGCAAATATTGAAAAGGGACATCATTCGCTTGCAGTAGTTCCTCACTCAGCCTCTCCTATTTGGAACTGAAGAAATTTGGACCATGTACCGAGACACACATTGCGTGGCGCCTTGGGATAGAGCAGATCTTCTTTTGGCATGATTGTTGGATTGGTAATTCTACATTGTCATCCATTTTTCCACACAGACAGCATACATCTGCGAGGGTGCATGACTTTTTCAAGGAGACTGGATGTGATTTTGGGCAATTACTTCTTGCTCTTTCATCAGCTATGGCAGAGCAGATCCCGACCATTCCACTATATCTTGATGTCTTGGATCGTATTTTCTGGAGGGCCACATCAGATGGTAGATTTAATACTAAATCAGCATGGCAGCTGATTTTCTCTAGCGAACCAATTCAGGATTCATTTCACGTACTGTGGAGCCCTATCATACCTACTACCGTTTCGTTCTTATGTTTAGGGGTGTCCAAAAGTCCCGAATCGAACCGAACGGTTCTTCGTAAGTAAAATACCCAAACGGGTACCCGAATTGAGAACTAATAGGTATGGGTAAGGTCTCAGGTCTAGACCAAGAATCGAAGAATCAAATAAAAACCGAAACTAAATAATTTTTTTATTTTTTTATTCAATTAATTAAATTATTATTTTTAAATAAATTAACAAATTAATTAAATAAATCAGATCATTTCATAATTTTAAGCATTGGATCTCAATTTTTTAATATGAATCACCAACATTTTAATATTAATATCTACTTTTTGGTATTTGTATGCATTGAATTAATGTTATTTGACAGCTAGTTATTTATATATTTTTGAATTGGACTATGTTAATTTGTAAAAGTTATGAATGAAATGTTATTAGTTATATTTATGTAGTGTTGCTGTAAATGTTAAAAATTTTAATTATGGTATGGAACCGAAAGGAACCGAACCGAACCCGAACGATTCCATAATTATATTTGGACCCGACAAATCCATTTATTAAATACCCGAAAATTTTGGAACCAAACCGACCCACGGACAGCCCTACTTCTGTTGGAGGCTATGGCAGGATTTAATACCAGTTGATGTCATTATCCAGATGAGGATCGGTAGTCATTTGGCTTCTCGATGTTAGTGTTGTTCTGAGATTGAGACCATCACTTATATTTTTACTGGTAGTAGTATTTCAGATCATGTTTGGCAATATTTTGGGGCTTTATTCCGATTACCATGAGTACATGAGAGAATGTCAAACAGAGATTTCTGAAATGGAGGTAGTCTGGACAGTTTGCAAGGATCGGACACATTCATATCATTATTCCTCTATTGATTTTCTGATTTCTTTGGATTGAGAGGAATGATACAAAGCACATGAGCATACGTATGAGCTCGAGACATATTATCTAGACCGTTACATTGGTGGACTATTCCAACCGTTACATTGGCGTAATGACATGCAGCTTGTTATACTTTTTGATATTTCTTTGACTCTTCCCACATCCCCTCCCCCTATCATGATTTGGTGGTGTTTTCCATCATTTGGATCTGTCATGATCAACACCGATGTTGTGTCAAGGATGGGTTTGCAAGCGAGGAAGGCATCATTAAGGACTATGTAAGAAATTATATCAGGGTTTTCTCAGCTTCATATGGACAATTTATGATATTAGAGGCAGAACTCAGGGCTATTCGTGATGAGATACTATTGGCTAGAGATTTTGGTTTGTCAAATATTTGGGTTGAGGCAGATTCGATTGTTGTCATTCACTACATCACCAGATGTGACGGACCGTGGCCTATCCAGTGGATACTCAGACAGATTGTAGATATCATTTCATTTGATAGAGATATGGTCTCCCACATTTTCAGAGAGGGGAACCAAGTTGCAGATGCACTTGCTACCGAGTATTGGCATCATCGTAGATACTAGGAATATGGTCCAGCCGACCTACCACGACATATTAGGGTGCTTGGTTTGCCCAACACTAGAGTTTAGGTATTTGTATTTTACTTTTATTTTTTTTATTGCTTTAACTTGTTCTTTTTGTAGGAGAAGTAGTACTTCCTTATTTATTGATTTCATTAATATCATTTGTAACCACGGTATTCTTCCGTCACAAGTGAGGACATTTTAATAAAATCTCAGAGGTATCGTCCTCCTTCCACAAAAAAAAAAAAAAAAAAGTTTTTAGATACTATATATTGTAGCTGTCAACAATTTCAATGTGAAGGACATATGTTGGCATATTTGAGGATCAAACAAATATTGCAATTGCAAAGTCAATATTTTCTTCAAAGGTGGACCAAAAGTACAAAAATTGGTCAAGTTTGCGATAAGGATAATGAAGAACTGCATGACATTCCAAACCAACCATTGATGTTATGGCATTCTAAACTATCTCATTTTTCTTTAGTTGTAGTTGATGATGCATCTCTCACTATGAAAAGAGCTAATCTCTTGATGAATGGATTGGAGGACCTTCACGGTGAAATAAAGGAAATTAACATCGGTATTGGTATTCAAAAGGCATTTACTACACAACAAGTATTGAAAAGCACGTAAGCGTCAATGAACCATCACAAGTAAGAGCAAAAGGGTGTGGAAAAAAGACTAAAAAATCAAAAGAGAATGTAGTGAGTAAGAGATATTTTGTCATGGATGTGGACTTCATGGCTAATTACACGATAAGCGAAACTGTCCAACATTACTTGAAAGGTATTGTATATTTGTCATATCATTTTGATGAAGAATTCATTATTTTCATCATTAATATTAATTTAATTATTTTTCAAATCCTCTGGTTCCAAATGACGAATTCCAACTTGATTCGCCTTTTGTAATATTTCATGTAAGTTATTGGATTTGAGTGTTTGTCATAAATTATTTATGAGTACATTGATTTGAATTCCAGTATTGTAATGCTCATACTTGTCTCCTAGTTGTTGATTATCAATATTGCAGGGCAATACAAAGGTATAAATCAAGTAATGAAATTACAAATCCAAACAATAATGTGGACAATTGTCTCTCTCTCTTTATCTGTTGATTGTCATTAGTGGCAGGATAAAGGGATAAATCAAGTTTTTTATTACACTTGGACCAACTCACACTTTTCTTTTGATTGTGAATAGTGGCAATACAGATTTCATGTTTCAATTTTTTTTAGAGGATTGTTATTGATTAAAAGATGATTGTTATTAATTTTTAATACTCAACCAATTGTACTGACTCTTTCTTTGTTGAATCTGATCACTAAAACATTTGTACAATACGTATACCTTGTTACGATTTCTGTATAACTTGATCATTTCATATGCGTCCATTGTGTTCAATTATTAACACAAACAATCAAAGTAATAATCAAGTCCATGAATACGTAAAATCTGGCTGCCGCCATATACTGAAACTAAACAAACCCATATACATAAATATCACAAAAAGTGCAAAGCATAGATCTTTCAAGCAACGATGATCTCCCGTGAAACACTCTGGTTGAAAAGTTGGTCTTGATTTAGTCTTTCAACTTTGAACCTCCCTTTATGTCATTTTCCTCACTTCATCAAGATGAGTTGTGATCCTTTGAAAACCCGCAAGTGAACGAAATCGTGAACAAGTAATAAAATAGTGAATAAAGTGTCGAACTCACGAGGACTACGTGTTTGATCGAGTTAAAATTAATTGCAACTTTAATCGAATAGCAAACAAATTTTGTGATTTTTTATACTAATCCCTAAATTATCAATTAAACTAATGAAAGTAAGTAAATGTGTTCTTCAAATATGTGAAATATGCTGCTAAGATGTCGAATCCCCCTTATTATTCCACTTTTAATATAACAGTTAAAGTGATAATTTGAAATCATTAACGTTGGTTAATGTCCCTAATTTAATTGAAAGCTTCTCTCGACAACGATCAAATCTATTCTCCTCATGTGACCCTTCTATCTCTCGATGAATATGCAAACATGATAAATGTATTAACAAGTATTAGAACACCTATTGAAACCATATAAATTATAGATGTATATATCTATCTTCTATCGAACCTTACAATGTTTATTATAATATGCTTAAGCCCTATTATCTCTCTTGATAACAATAAAATCTACTAACAATTCAATTGGTGATCAAGCAATTCCAAAGAACAATAAAAACAATAATAAATATTCACAAATCAAATCAAATTAAAATCAAAATAATTAATTAAAAACTAAAAATATCATAATAAGGGTTCATTTCATCCTAGCAATGTATAAAATTAATCTAACATATCGAAATTACAAGAAATCATATTTAAGTGAAAAGACATAACCCGAATTTATGATAAATTAAGAAGATGAAGACGAATCTTGAAATCTTGAATCTCTTCGATGGTTTCTTGATAAATTTCTACTTGTGCCTTCTCTTCTTTACCGAAATTAGGCTTGAATATTCACTTGATTAAATTCTTGCAAATCTCCTTCCACTCTCTCATAAAAACTATGGATTTTCCTCCTTTGATGATAATAATTGATGAATATTGAAGTGTGAGATGTATATGACAGGTCCCTAATACATATTCTGCTATTAGGTATTTGTAGAAGTCGCAAAATTGATTAAAAATCACGTCCAAATTGGTTTCCAAAAGAATTCTAATCGAATAAGGAAAGTTGCCTTAGAGCGCGAATTTTTTGTTTCTGCACAACAGTTAGTATTTTGGTTATAACGTTTTCTCCTAATATCCAATTGAAGCAATTCAGAGTGTATTTCAAATCTAACTAAAAGGGCTACAACTTTGATAAAATAGAATATTTCTAATTCGGATGTTTACTATACAAAAAATGGATCTTAATCTTTGACTAAAAATCTGAAATATAACTTGTGCGATTGAAAATTGATTTTGATAATATTTTGATCATATTTCATTCATTTTTGTATTCTAGTTCCACCTAATTGTCTCCTAGCAATCTTCAAAGTATCATATTGTGGTCCGAATCAACTATTGAATATTTATAATTTGGTCCTCAAACTTTGGATTTTGTCATTTTCATTAGTTTTCGCTTCTTTCTTTCGATTTCTCGTTCAATCATTGAGTTTTACCCATAAAATATAAAATTCAACAATTTATGATATATTTTGTCATAAAAACTATCAAATATCGTAATTTAGCCCCCCGAATAATTGAATAAAATACACTTATCAAGTTCCTTGATTCTTGGAACATTTTACATTAACCAACATCTCGCAATCAAAAGTAAGAACGCAATTTATAATTTTTCTGATGAAAATGCAGCAAGAATTGATAGTATATTTTTTGTTTTGATACTCAACAAATTAACACAAAATAGAAGGAATAGAAAGCGATGCAAGGGATACAAGATTTGTGACGTCTAAAAAAACTTAGCCACATTTGAAATTCTCGAAGTAAGCTAATCAAAATTTGATGCATAAATAGAAAATGAGATAGAACCCTTCAAAACTTGTCTATGGAAATCAAAAACACAAAACAGTGGCTATGAATGTCTATTGAAGTTTACAAATAATTCGTATTCTCATTTCAATCTTTATTTTAAGCTTATTGCTAATTCTCATATTCTTAAAATATTGAAATTTGGTTATTAAGAATGGTGATATGAATTTATGGGGAAAATGGTGACAAAGAATTGAGGAAAAAGAGAGGAGTCGGCTACTAAGGGTTTCATAGTAGGCAGTTGAATTATATTAATTCCCTAATTAATTAACTTTGAATTATTTTAAATATATGGAAAGTTAGTTTATTTTATTTAAGATTTAGATGTGTTATTAACTAGATTTCTTTTTTAATTTTAATTTAAATGCCAACTAAACACCGCGCTGAGTGTGTGTGTATATATATTTATATATTTTTTTTAATGAGTTGACAAATGGTGGCTTGACTAAATTGGAAACCCACTTTTAGAATAAATCACGCGTTTATTTATCAAATTTTGTATCTATAAATATATTTTGTTTTAATAATAGGAATTTTGCTCTTATAACCATCAATTCTTTTCTTGTATTTTTCTTTTATCATTATGTGTAACTAGATTTACAGTTAGAAAAAAATCAAATGACGTAACCTAGTGTGATCATTTAATTTCATTTTTCAAGATTCTTATACGTAGCTAAATTTTCTTGTATTGATTTTATTTGTAGTTCTTAATGCTTTTGAATTTATTGATCATTAATTCAATGGTTTGTGAATTTATAGCGAACCAAGAGGTAAGTTAGAGATTTAGATCACGTAAAAAATTCGACAATTTGGATGAAAGGATAGAGATACGCTTTTATGCTTGTCACGTTCATTAATCGAATTCTCTGAACTTTGAATGTGTTTAGTTGAGACTTATTTGAATTTACATAGAGATATGGTGAAATGACTTAGCTAAATATGATTATTTTGAACTCGAGAAAGGTAAATTAATTAATTATAATAATTTGGCTAAATACTACATTAGGAATGAATCTTGAGGTGCGAGATTAAAAATAATAACTACGATGAAATCGCGAGTCCTAACATTCTCAATCATACGTAAAAATCCCAATTATGTAATTTTAGATCACTTTAGTAGAATTATAATTTTTAGGGACTTAATCAAACCACATTTATTTGTTTTCACTAAAATAGGAGTTAGAAATAGTAATACTAGTCTATGTAGGAACGCGAATCTAGACCGCAATATTACTCATTCACACTATTGTACATTTGTGATACAAAATATTTATTACATGTTTTTCTGCGCCTTTGTCGAGTACTATTTTTATTTAATCTTGATTTATATTATTTTTGCATTTTGTTATTAAGTTTTATTTAATTTTATTTATATGTGAAAATGTGTTCGTTGTATGCTCTATTCACAAAGCAATAATTTGAACCATTTAATTATGAGATTGAACGTACATTCAAACAAAGTTGGAAAGAATATAAACAAAAACTAGAAATTCACATGGAGGATGTGCAAAATGTCGCTCAGCTAGTGACATCCCAAATTCAGCAATGCAAACCTGTGAAAATTGATGGAGACTTTTTTTTTTTCGAAAAAGACATTCACACATCCTTAGCGAGTTTTTAGACTCCATCAAGGATGGTCGATGGGGGTTAGGATTCTCCAACCATGTATATATCATTAAAAATAAGAGTACATGGAAGAAAGTGGCGTAAACCTGACCTCTAGAAAGCAACAAATGTATAAAATTAGTATGGATACAGTAAATGAGAAATACTACTCCCTAACAATAAAAGAAAATGAAAGCTAAACTACAAACCTCTAAAGGTTGGCAGTTCATATCGATCAATCTGTACAAGTTCCATATCCCGTCAGGTAGATCATGTGGTCCATACTACTAACGATGTTGATCCCAACCCTCTCTAGCAAATGAATCTGCAACCTGATTCCCCTTATGATTGATGTGGGAAATAGTATCAAGATCAAAAGAGATGAGATATCTAATATATCTGAGAATACCCTGAATCACAAATGGTCCTCATTCCCTAGTGATGTAGTGGACAACCACTATCGAGTCAGTCTCAACCCAAATATTTGAGATCCCCAATTTTCTAACAAGAAGAATCCCATCCAAAACGGCTTGTAGCTCTGCCTCCAAAATTAGGCAAGTACCATAAGCAGAAGAAAAAGCCCTGATATAATGTTTTGCCTAGTCTCATATAATACGTCCACAACTAGCAAGTCCATCATTGATGCATCCTATCAATGTTGAGCTTGTGAGATTCTACTGGAGGAGCACGCCAAAAAACCAATATAGGGAGAGCCAGATATATCAAATAAGAAAGCTAGAGATAGATCCCCCACCAATGTAAAGGCCTAAACAACTGACACGTATGAGGAAAAGAAATCATGTGGTAGACCATCCAGATAATTTGTTAGGTACTATACATATCTTTATGTGCTTTGCATCATTCCTCTCAGTCCATAAAAACCAAAAAATCAATAGAGGAATGATTGTGCGAATGTAACCATATGAACATTCTAACCATAATATCTCTATCTTTGGTATCGATGTTTGACTTTCTCTGCTGATCGTATAGGTATCTAAGATATATTCCCAAAGGGAATCATACCAGACCAGAGATAGCTCTGCCTGTGAAGATATATGTGAGAGTCTCAATCTCCGAAGAATACTGATAGCGAGAAGCTATGTGACTGCCAATCTTCCTCTAGATAACTACATCGACTAGAATCAAGTCATGTCATAATCTCCGATAGAAGTAGGACACTTTAGTGGGTATGATAGTGCTCCATATCAACTGATAGGAGTTCTGCATCTGTCGACTTAATCAAACTAACTACTATGCAGATTTGGTAGCAAATCTACCATCAGGTGTTTTCCTCTATATGATCCGATCTGGAGCATCAACACATAAATGAATAGCCACAATTTGCTCCATCGTAAATGGTGGAAGAACATGAAATAGTTGTCCAATATCATAGCCAGTACTATCATAAAAGTCTTGTACTCTTGTAGATGTGTGTTTTTCCAGTGTGAGAATATGGACGTCATGGTAGTAATGCTCATCCAACAATCATACTAGAAGAATATATGTCCTGCTCCAAAATGTCATGCAATCTTTGGATTGGTTGCACAATTTTTAATTCTAGGAACATCACCTGGTCCCTCAAGCATCATATATCTAGAATTTGAACAAAATAACTTTCAAATATGAACAACATTGATCAAATTATTCGGTAACAACCTCTACCTCTATGGGAAGGCGTATGAAAGCCTAAACACTCATATTTTGGATGTGCCAAAA
This sequence comes from Fraxinus excelsior, assembly GCA_019097785.1. Taxonomy (NCBI): domain Eukaryota; kingdom Viridiplantae; phylum Streptophyta; class Magnoliopsida; order Lamiales; family Oleaceae; genus Fraxinus; species Fraxinus excelsior. The sequence goes on along the minus strand of CM032627.1, from coordinate 12,014,069 downwards.
CTTTCAATTCAAAGGTATACATGATGATGCAATCAAACTTGTTATTCTTATATAATTAATAAAAGAGAGTTCATCGAAATGGCTGGATTCTGTACTACATGCTAGTACTCATTATGACTTGGAAATGAAATTCTACAACAAATGTTTCTCATTTGCTACAATGACATGAAGTTGGAATCTCTACTTTTTTAGCAATGTGATGGAAAAGGCAGTTGTGAAGCCTGCAATCAAATTAAGGAATTACAAAGGAAGTGTCTAAATCAGGGAATAAATAAGGGTCAACAATTGTATTGCTTCTATGCTAGACTTTCACTTGTTTCTAAGTCTCAAGTGAACTCTTTAGCAAATGTATACATCATTAATATATTAGTGAATCAAGCTTTGGAATTACTTGAACTCATTGCAAAGACACATTCTATGTTCTCTTCTATAGAGTAGTTTTAAAGAAAGTGGCATGTATTCTTGAATTGGACAACGCATCAACCACTAATGCTCAAATTACTACTTTAAAAAAGCTGGTGGAATTTTCGGTGAAACCCCAAGTGCACGTGATGAATGTGGTTTAAAAAACCTAGTTTGCAATAATTGTGGATCTAATCAATCTACCAAAAATTGTATGAAAATAATTTTTTTAACAAAACAATTCACACTTGCAATATAACGAATATTCACAAACTTACAATCCGATATGGAAGTAACATCTAAATTTCAGATAAAATTATATGAATTCACTTACACTTGTACAAAAAAGAATCTACTCTAGCTATAGTTGTTTGATTATCGCAATAAATACATATATCTAACATATGCTTTGGCCACATCAAAATATCTTCTACGAAATGTCTAACCATTCAATCTCTTCACATGCTTTGTTTAAAGTAGTAAACTCGGATTTCATTGTGAATCGAGGTATACACGTTTGTTTGGAAGATTTTCAAGAAATCGCACCATCTAGGAGAGTAAATACATAGTCACTAATAGACTTAGATTCATCTGTTTCTATATCTAGTTGGCGTAATCGTATCCTTCAACTACTGGAGGATAATTTCCATAATGCAATAAATACTATATGATACGTTTTTAAGTAGCCCAACACTCTAAGTAACGTACTCCAATTTAATTATTAGGATTACTAGTATATTGATTTAGCAAAGGCCATATTTGGCCTTGTACAATTCATTAAATACATTAGGCTTCTTCCAATTATCTGAGAATATGCTAATTATTGTTTACTATTTTCGATATTCTTATGGAGAACTACACGAGGAGGAAATGGAATATTAGATCCATTAATACCATTGATATTAAACCTCTCAATCACTTTATCTACATAATGTGCTTGAGACATTGTTATCTCATCAGGTGTTCTAGACATTTCAAAGTTATTGGTGAGCATTTTCTTTGTCGTATTAGTGATTTCTATATTAATCTCTAATATGAGCATGTCATCAACATGAAGACACCCAAAATGAATACTTATCCAAATTTTCTTGAGTAAACACATTTATCAAACTCATTTATGGTGAACCCATTCCTAATCATTACATTATCAAACTTTTCATGCTATTGTTTAGGAGTTTGCTTCAATCTGTAAACGGACTTAACAAATCTATAAACCTTGTACTTTGAAGACTTTTGGTTGTTCCATATAAACTTTCTCATTTAATTCACCATTTAAAAATATTGTGTTAACATCCATCTAATATATATGCAAGTTATACAAGGTTGCTAAAGTAATTATAACCCGAATATAAGTTATCATTATTACTGGTGAATAAGTGTAATAAAACTCAAGTCCTTAATTTTGAAGATATCCTTTGGCAACATGTTGAGCTTTATTTTTATATATTAGTAGAAAGGCATTCTATCTTTCCATAATTCATAAAGTACTAAACTAGTTTTCTTATTAGGAACTCTATTTAGAATAAAGTTACCAATTAAAACTACTTCTCCCCACAAGCTTTACGATAAGCGAGAACTAATAAGATAGTGTTAACTTTATCTTTCAAAGTTTTATTTTTCTTCTCATCAACTCCGTTGTGCCGGGGAATGTATGGAGCAATTCTTGGTAAATAATACCAAATTTAGCACATAATTCATCAAAATTTGACGAGTCATATTCTCCTCTCTACCAGATCTTACTACCTTGATTGTCTTGCCAGTTAATTTTCCACTTTTTTTGTAAGTGGCAAATACATCCAATGCCTCATCTTTATTATGAAACATGTATATATAGCAATATCAACTATGATCATTTATAAATGTAATAAAATGTTTTTTTACTTCCTCGAATTTGAACAAATTTCAGATTACATATATATCCACTATATATCAACCCTAATTGTTCACTACATCTTTCAATTAAATTGAAAGTTTTTTAACAAATTTTATTTGAACACAAATTTGCATTTATGTTAATTTTTATTCAAGTTTAGATATAATTCCTAAATCTACCTATTTCCTTAAGTAAGTACGATTAACTTGTCCTAATCTGCTATACCATAAAAAGAAGACCCATGCAAGTAAACTATAGAATCGACTTTATCAATAATTTGTAGGGTACAAGTATGAGGACATGTCGTCCACTACAATAGTGTTAGCCCTAAACAGACCACCAAGTAAATATCCCTTCCCAACATACATACCCCTTTAGTAAGTTCAAATATATGAGACTGAAACACTACTTTGTATCCTTTCTTAAGGAGTATAGAAGTTGAAATCAAATTCTTCATAATCTCTCAAAAACTTACAATATTGTTTAGCATCAACTCTTTTCTAGAAGTAAATTTTAGAATGGCCTTTTCAAGTACTTCTATCTTGGATGAAGCTGAGTTTTCCATATAGAGATGTGCATCGTGATCATCTTCTTGTACTTGTCGAATAAACCCTTGTGTGCACAAATGTGACAAGTGGCTCCTGTACCCATCCACTAATCCTTGGCAGTTCATACAAAGTTAGCTTCGGGCACAACTGCATATAGGTTGACATCGGCAATATCTATTGACATGTTGTATACTTTACATATGTATGCAAGGGGTTTTGTGCATTTTTTTTCTTGCTATGATGGTCTTTAGCTCTATGTCCTGGCTTCCTACAATTATAATAGTCTCCTTTGAACAATTTCACATCATTGTCGTTCACATTATCTTTAGACTTACCATGATGCTTTCTCTTTTCACTTTTAGAACATGAGCCTTCAATCATGTTAGCTATTACTTCTCTTCTAATGTGGCTCCAAACAACGGCCACGTGGTAGCCAACTCGCAATCTCAATCATGCCCACACTCTATATTACTATCCTACCTAGCCGAGCCAATGCCATATATTGAGATAGCTAGAGTGATGTATCACCCCAATCGAAGTGCCATGTAGAGGTTGATCCTCCTGACCTAAGTGAGGTGTTATAACATGTTGTAGAGTAAATTCAAGATAATTAACCTCTTTATTAAGAGAAGATATCGAGAAATCTTTCTATTTGATTAATTGAGGTGATATCTATACAGGAAATGTCTCACGGGCAGTATACTTTTCAGAGGTTAGATTTAGGCTAAGGGTGGCTAGTTTTTAGAATCATTAAATGTCTCCCAACCTATGATTGATAGAATGACACCTAGGAGAAGATGTCTCGATTATTAGAATGATAATAACCATTCATCTTCTTTTAGTATAAATGCTAACACTTAGTGCCACTTGATTGTAATATATTTTTTAAAAGTAATATTGCTTTCTCATATTTGTTCTCTCAAACACTCGGTACTCGAACACTATTGTAGTTGATGTCTTTCACACGTTCCATACCCAAATACACTTAAACTAGTGACTAACTTGAAAGTCAGAGTACATGCGGTGGCCTCCCCTTTCTCTGGACTAGGCCACGTATTCTTAAGATTTTGTCCAAGTTTGAAGGAGGAAGGCTAAGTGGACGTGAGTGGAGTCAAGATCTTCAGGCCAAGTCACCCATGCAAAAATAGTGGTCAACATTAGCCTTTGTTTCCATGTTTCACATATAACTTTTCTTTTTTGCATTCCTTTTTTTTCTTTAATGCGAAGTCGAACAATCAGATCCTTCATTGTCATCTCTTTGTACTTGTGCGTGAGATAGCTATTAAAATCTTTATATAGTGAAGGTAGTTTCTCGATCATAGCAACATTCTAGAAAGATTCACTCAATTTCATGCGTTCTACCGCAATATCTTGAAGAATTATTTGCTTCTCTTGACCTTAACTCATAACCGTCTTTGAATCAACCTTTTGAAAAACAAATTTTTTACTAATGATGTATTTCTATGTCCCAACATCTCCTGTCTTTTATTTTTTTATCAAAATATTATCCCAAATCTTGTCAGAGTCATACACATTGTATAATGTGTTATCCAAGTCATCGAGAATCTAATTTTGGCATAAGAAATCAACATGTTTCTATGCTTCAATAGCCAACTGCGTGTTTTTATCAGTAGCATTTTCTCTATTTTTGCAAGATAATCTTCACACAAAATTTTTATCAAATTTGACGTAGTCAGACAGAACACGATCCTCTATGGCCAATATTTGAAATTTTGTACCATTGAGTTTCTCCGACATTTCATATTGAGATGTTGGTGGCATGATAAACAGATTAGACGTAGAAGTTTGCCCAATCCTTTCACTAGTTTGCTTAGTTAAACTAATCATTTTTAGAAACAGGGGTCCCTATTTTTAAACCAATCATTTCACTAGTTTGCTTAGTTTCTCCGACATTTCATATTAATTGATTTCGTATAGGAAATATAGAATTTACAGATTTTCAAGTGGCTTTTTAGAATGGTTTTAACATAAATTAATGTGGCTCTATTAAAATATTATGACTTTTCGGTATGTATCTTTCTTAGTAATCACACCCAATTGAAAATATTATGACTTTTCGATATCCACCATTTGCATTTGAAAAATCATTTACACTCATTGAAAACTTTTTAAATTCACATCTATAAAAGAGTAACGCTATTCATCTCCATTGGGATTACAAATACGATCTAGGTAGCGTTAATATAGCATTAAATGATATGTGAAATTAAATAAGTCACATTTCATTTAACATATCATTTAGAGCCACCTAAACTTTATTTGTAACCTCAATGGGGATGAATAACATTACTCTCTATAAAAATATCCAATAATTCTAACAACCATTGGTGATCAGTCATTAGGATGCTTTGAAGTGGGACATATTCTGCTTGATTGGCTACCAAGTGATGATGTTGCTTGCTGGAATTCTTTGTTGAGTGTAAATGCAGACATGGGATTGGTGAAGTTGGTACATGATTGTTTGATTCTGATGTTTTAAATGGGCTAAAGATCTTTTACAGAAATTGACGGTAAAAAGGAAAATCCAATAGTTTGGTAAAAGAACATTGGCCCATTTACTTGAAATCGGCCTAGCTCAATTACATATTATGAAGAAATTTTATTTGCCTGGTTTTTTAAATCATCCCATGTTAGAGGACCTTTAGATTCAACACTCTTAATCCTGATCTTGAGATGGGATTGAAGCTTCATCATAACCACATTCTTATCAAGAAAAGACTCTTAGCAAGAAGTCAATACTGCATTTGCTATGTTTCACAATTGAATAAAAGAGTATTTATTTAAATTCTGTCTTCATTGCTACTTTTCACATTCCGCTGACCCGCAAATCTGTAGCCACTGGCGGATATAGGGCTGGGCTACACTGGGCTGTAGCCGAGTGTAGTCCAAGTCCAAATGCATTAAATTAGGGCAAAATTGGTTTTAGCCCACTATTTTAGCCCAGTAAAAATTTTCCTAATTTAGCCCATTATTGAGTAGCCCAAAATGAAAACCCAATTTCTTCCCAAATACCCAAACCACCAAGGTCCCAAACCCTTACCATTTTCAATTTTCACGTTCCGTTGAATTCCCAATTCTGAAATTCCCGAACCGAAACCGGCGAACCCTTTCACCGACTCCAGTCGCCACCGTCCTTCACTTCTTCAGCCAGCAGCTCAACCAACTTTTCCTAATTTAGCCCAATTGAAACCCTGAAACCCAATAACTTCCAAATACCCAAACCAAAACAAATCTCACATTTTCGAATTTTCCCAAATCTGAAATTCCCAAAGACCCAAATCTGTATTCCGATGTCGGCGACGAGGTTCGGTAACCTGGTTCGACCACCGCCGAAGCTATTCAGCAAAATCAGCCGAAGTTCGACCACCGTCGAAGTTATTCAGCAAAATCAACACGGTTTGAGGCTTCACCACTTTCATATTCTTAGAACTTTAATCTATTTCAATTTTTAGTATTTGAATTTCTCAATTTCATCTATTTCAGTGTTCTGTCTGTGACTGCAGCATTCACGGCTTAAGGCTTCACAAATTCCACTTGGTCCAGCAGCTCCAGCTCCAGTCGGCCAGTTTCTGCGCAGGAGCCGGCCCTTCAGGCTTCAGATTCAGCTGTTCAGGTAAGGTAAACTTTTATTTTTGTAGTTTTTTAATCAATTTGATGTTTATTAATGATTGTTTGTTAATTGTTACTGTTATTTAACTATGATTGAGTGAGAAATGTGGGGATAAAAGTTGTGAAATTGTGAATTGTTTGTGAATTGTTATTGTTATTTAACTATGATTGAGTGAGAAATGTGGGGATAAAAGTTGTGAAATTGTGAAATATTTGTTAATTGTTATTGTTATTATGATTGAGTGAGAAATGTGGGGATAAAAGTTGTGAGTTTGTGAAATGTTAGTTTGAGAATTCATGTTAAATTTTCAAAATGAGAGTTTTGTGCTTATTTCATCTCTTTATGCTTTTAGGTTTTAATATGGAAGAAGATCAACCGTCTTCCAAGAAAGGAAGAACTTTGTTATCTTTCTTTTTGAAAAGCAACAAACATCAGAGTATTCCAATTTCTACAACTACCATTCCAAATCCAATTTTATCTCCTGAAGTTGAACGTCCTTCAGCTTCTGATTCTATTGAACGGGACCCAGGAAAAAGAAATCAAATATGTGAACATCCATTTAATAAACGCGATCAAATTAAGAGAGTCTATCTAAATGTTGGATCATATCAACCAAAACTTTTGGACTATCAGAGTAAAGAATTTGGAAAGCAAAAACGTCGATTTCAGGAGCGTTGGTACGAACAGTTTCCTTGGTTGGAATATTCACCTTCAACACATAAGGCATATTGTTTTTATTGTTTCTTTTTTCTCAATGATAGTGCTCCATCTAATATTTCATCGTTGGTTACCGTTGGATTTGATAATTGGAAGAGGGTTAACCAAGGCAGTAAATGTACATTTCTTATTCATATTGGTACAACATCTGCATCGTATTATAATAGTTGTACGAGAAGAGCTGAAAATCTAATGATACCAACTCAACATATTGACAAGGTAATGCATTCTGCATCAATGGAGGAAAAACAGAAAAATCGTTTGTGTCTGAAGACCACTATTATGACTGTTCAGTGGTTATCACTTCAAGGTTATTCCTTTAATGACGAATCTCCATCTTCAATGAATCGTGGGAATTTCATTGAAATGGTGGATGCATTCGGAAAAATGAATACAGAAGTAGGAAAAGTTGTGTTGGATAATGCTCCCAAAAATTCTACGTACACATCTCCAGACATTCAAAAAGAGGTTTTAAACATTATGGCCAATAAAGTTCGATAAAGAATTCGTGACGAAGTTGGGGATGCAAAGTTTTGTATTCTAGTTGATGAAGCACGGGATGAATCTTCACGAGAACAAATGGACATTGTCTTGAGGTATGTGACTAGTAATGGAATATTGACAGAACGATTTTTTGCAATCAAAAGTGTTAGTGACACTACTTCATTAACTCTTAAGAATCAAATTTCTGATGTTCTTGTCCGTTTCAATCTTCAAGTGCAAAACATGAAAGGCCAAGGGTATGACGGTGCTAATAATATGCGTGGTACTTGAAATGGCCTACAGGCATTATTTCTTAGATATTGTCCATATGCATACTATGTCCATTGTTTTGCCCACCGTTTACAACTCACATTGGTTTTTGCAGCTAGGGATGTCTCAGATATTAATGATTTTTTTTCTCGTTTGGATTGTGTTATTAATATGATTACATCGTCTCCTAAGCGTATTACTGAGTTGAAAAGTGCTCAAAGAAAAGAAATTGAGCATTTGTTGGAAATTGGAGAACGAGAGTCAGGAAATGGGGCTAATCAGATTAGTAATTTGCAACGAGCCGGAGGTACTCGTTGGTCTTCTCATTATAGCTTTGTGAAGAGTTTGATTGATATGTATGTTGCAACGTGCAAGGTGTTTGAGTATCTTAGTGATCATTTTCCAAATGGAAAACCTCAGTCCGAAGTTAGTGGTGTATACAAAAGCATGACAACATCTGAATTTGTATTTATCTTGCATTTAATGCGTAAAATATTGACAATTACGGATGTACTTTGTCAGGCCCTTCAAAAGAAAACTCAAGACATCTTAACTTCTATGAGATTTGTCCATACTACAAAAGGCATCCTTCAAGTATTGAGAGAAGATGGCTGGGAAGAATTTCTTCAAGAGGTGAACCTTTTTTGCGGAGAAAATGATATACATATACCTGACTTTGATAGTTCATACATGGTTGGTCGTTCTCGTGGTCGTGAGTATCCTACCATTGAATATCATTATCACTTTGATATCTTCAATGCAACCGTAGATTTTCTGATGATGGACTTAGATACAAGATTTAATGAGACATCATTAGAACTCCTTTCTCTCAGTACGGCTTTGGATCCACCAAATTATTTTGAATCATTTAACATGGATAATATTTGTAAGCTTGCAGAGAAGTTTTATCCTGAAGATTTTACACAACAAGATATTTATTGTTTGAAAATTGAGTTGCAACATTATCAGAACGATGTGATTTTTTATCCTCGATTTCAAGTGCCTACACTTTATGATTTATGTCGGGAATTGATTGCAAGTAGAAGGTCGGAAAGTTACGTCATTTTGACTAAGTTGATTTGTTTAGTACTTACACTATCAGTTTCAACAGCAAATGTGGAACGAGCATTTTCAACAATGAAACATGTGAAGACGGAAATTCGTAACAAAATGGATGATGGTTTTCTGGCCGATTGTTTAACACTAAACATTGAACGAGAATTTAGTATGAATTTAGATCTAGATTCTATTATAGATGAATTTTATGCTATAAAACATCGTCGGGTACACCTGTAATATGTAACATTGTATTACAATTTTCCTTGTTATATATAAATTTTATTCGTACATTACGTTTTAACAATTTTAGCCTCCCATATGATGAATTCCTGGCTCCGCCCCTGTCCGTAGCCACCTATTTCTCGTGTCTAGTTCTCCATAAGCATAGTATGATAACTAGGTTGGTTTTATATCATAGAGTATCTCTTTCTGTTTTAAAAATATTGAAGGCAACAATTCACAAATACCCTTAAAAAGTTTACAAATTCTACATTACTTTTAAATCTTTTTTATTCCCAAAATAATTTTTAGTTTATTTTTTTACAATAAGTTTTGTAATACAATGTATTACTTTTTTGTAAATCGGAAGACTCCGACATTGAAGCCAAATAGATCTTATTTCTTTTCAATTTGGTTTTTGTTGGTTTATTAATTTGTCATGTGGACCTACATATATAATTACTTGTGGGGAAGCATTCATGGATCGGGTTTTAACTATCACCAAATCAATTTTCAGGCCTTAAGTTTAAAAATTGTAAAAATCAAGCATTTATTAAATAATTAAATAAATTTTATTAATTAAATATATTAAAATCACAATTATACAATTCATGGTCACATATACATACTTATGAGTCACAACTTATTTATTTGTCACATTTTGAAGGTTTTGTCTCGTCGCGCACAGTTTCACTGTCGTGATTGAAGCTCCTAGCCGGCGATATGGATTGACGGTAGTGGATGCAAACGAGCCGGCTCGGGCTCGTCAAAAAGACGAGCCCGAGCACGAGCCACGAGCCAGCTCGTTGGCTCGCCTAAAAAAAAAAATTTCCCCTCCTTAAAGGCTTATTACCTTTAAAAAAAAAATTGGCGAGCCGAAGCTCGGCTCACCTTGGGTGAGCTCCAGCACGAGCCGAGCACCCGCTTGGCTCATTTGTCGGCGAGCCGCGAGCTGGCTCGTTGGGCAACAAGCCGAGCTCGCCCGAGTATGGGCCGAGCCGGCTCGGCTTGGCCCATTGACACCTCTAATTGACGGTGGTGGTGGGGCTAGGTAACGATGGCGAGCGGCGGCAATGGAAAGGTGAGGAGTTCGTGGTCGAAAGAGGCGGCAACGGCGACGACGACAAGAAGGTGAGAGAGAATGGAGGGAGGCGATTGTGTGGGTTTAGAGAGAGAATGGGGAAAATATTTGAAACACGGTGTGTTTAGAAAGAGTGTGTGAAGAGTGAGACGGTGGAATGGAAATAAATTAGGGTTTTATTTTTAAATTCAATTGATACATGTCTTTTTATTAAATAAACTTAAAATCTGATTTTTGAATTTGAAAAATTAAATACATGTTTTTCTATAATTTCCTCTTAGTTATGTATAAGACTATCTTAAAATTAAGCTCAATTAAAGTAATCTAATAAAGAATTAAAGTGTTAGGCTTAGGGCATCTAAATAAAATGATGGTCATATTATATGTGTAGAGACCGGATCCATTAGTACTGTATTTGACGATGGACTAAATACATATGAAAATTATAAATAGAGTTATGGTCCCCAATTCATATACAACTTTTCATTCTTTGTGTCATCACATCAACACAAAAATACAAGAAAAAACATATTGAATAGAAATGTCCAAAACTCACAATCAAGAAGAAGGATTTGAGCAATTAAATCAAAAAATAAGACAATCAAGATTATGGAACAAGAAGCAAAATCAAGATCAAGAACTCAAGATCCAAAAGATCTAATAATCCAGATTCAAGATCCAGTAATAAGAAATTATTACCAAAAAATTAAGGTATGTTCCGCATTCTTAATTCTCTTGATGATTTGATATGGAAGATCTTGGCAATTAAGCAATTAAGTTTTTTGGCTTTATAAAGTTTAAAGTTTTATAAAATTTCGACAAATGGTATAAGAGCTAGCTTTATGTTTTTTTTTATATATATATAAATGTTTCTGGGCATTTTTAAATTTGACAATTTAAGGATTTAATTGTTGAATTTGAGTACAATTATAATGGTAACTTGTATATTGAGTTGTGAATCAAGGTGCTGTTTATTTTATTTATTTACGATACAAGTTACCTACTTTTCAAATAAGAATTCATTGTTGCAAAACTAAGTTCAAATTAGGAGGCGCTAATTGTGTTTTTCTAAGGGTAATTATGGTAATTATCTAGAATCAGTACTCAATAATCTTGTTTTGCATGAGTTTTATTGAATTTTGGATCAACCTTGTTGCATGAAAAAACATGGCAGCTTTGAAAGTTGGGATATTATTGTTGAATTAGAATTATTGTTTGAGGAGGAGATTGAGTTTTGCATCAAGAATTTAACGCATGAGTTGGTGACCGACTTTTGGCGTCATGATTAATTGGAATTGTGGGAACAGTTACATGGCGCTACAATGCCCATTTTTGGGCGTCGCGACGCTACATAGTTGTTCAATTTTATTTCATTTTTTTTTTTTGAAAAATAAATAAATAAAATAAAATGAAGGGGCAACCAAATTCAATCTTTGTATTTAAAGTTTTTTTGGATTACTAATTTTCTAAAATAAATTAGTTGAAGTAACATATTACTAAAGTAATATTTCTTGTCTAAATTAATTTATTTGAAATATTAGGAAGTTTGTATATACGTAATTCATAAGTGTATTGACCAGCCCAAAAGAATGTTAATATTTGGTTGAATCTTTTACACACCTGTGGTGATAAATACGTGAAAATTGTAAAGTTTTCTATTATGTGAACATTGAGTTGATCCAAAGATAGACTTGATATTTGACCGGATTTATTGTCAATATTTGATTACTACACTAAGAGTGTCATTTACAAGTTGGTATTTCTGTCCAAAGACTAAATATCAATATTGTGTTTGGTATCTTGTGATGGGGGTTCACTATTATTCGAAATTATTGATTGTCCAATACGGATTTTCATGTGAATATATTAATTAGATTTAAGTTCTCGAACAATCCACTACTCATATGAATAATATCAATGTTGTGCTTGGTATCTTGTGATGGGGTTCACCATTCTTACGTTATGGATTGAACAATCCACTACTCTTACGGATAAGAGTTTTACTAATTAAAATTGGGACTCGGATAAGCGGAATCGCTTAAACCGCATGAGTCTATGATCATGAAGCGTGGAATTCTAGTAACATTTAGGGGCGCTAAGATAACCACTGCCAAGAAATTTCTCGATGAAATTAAAAAGAACGCTTTGCAAAATGCAATAAGGTCGGGACTAGAACGCTTTTAGCGAATTTAGTTTCACTAAAACATAAGGGTAAAGAAAACATGAGGGAGTACATTATGGAGATGTCTCATTTTGTTTCAAAACTAAAAGCATTAAAGTTTAAGATGTCTGATGTCTTGCTCGTGCATTTAGTTATGATTTCTATTCTTGCACAATTCGGCTAATTTAAGGTGAGTTACATTTGTTAAAAGGGAAAGTGGATTCTTAATGAACTCATTTCATATTGTGTGTAAGAAAAGAAAAGCTAAAGCAAGATAAAACTGATATTACTCATTTGACAAGTACCTCTAAGGACAAATTATAAAGAGTTAGGAATAAGAAAGCTGCATCCAATTTGATCCAAAATAAACAGTGAAAACCTAATAAAGGATAAATTTAGCTATTATTTTTGTGAAAATCTAGAATACATAAAGAGAGACTATACTAAATACACGCTTGGCGTATAAAGAAAAGTACAATTCTCACTTTAGTTTGTTTTGAGGTTAACTTAGTTTCAATACCCAGACATACTTAGTAGATAACATTTTGGTGCAACCACTCACATAAGTATGTCTATACGAGGTTGTCTGAGTAGCCAAAAGTCAATTGATGCTGAAAGATTTATCTATGTGGAGTAATGGCAAATCAGTTAAACTTGAGGCTATAGGGGCTTTTATGTTATTATTAAAGACTGATTATGATTTGAATATGAAAGAGATATATGCGGTACCGTCTTTTAGACGAAATTTGATTTCTATTTCTACACTAAACAAATTAGGTTACCCTTGTTCAATTGGAAATAATTAGTTTGATTTTTTTCTTAGTTCAAATATTATGGGTAGCAGTTCTTTATCCGGTTACAATAACTTATATCTGCTTAATATGGTTGCCTCTTATAAAGAAACACTACATGTATTTCACATGGTATTAAATATATATTAATCAATGAAAATTTTGTTTCGTTATGACACAAACGATTAGATAACATCTTTCAAAAGAGAGTGGAAAATCTTGTGTCAAAAGGAATTCTTGATTCCCTTAATTTTTCAAACTTAAATGTTTATGTTAATTATATTAAAGGAAAAAAAACAAACATAAGGAGATTAGGTGTACATAGGACTTCGGACGTCTTAGAATTAATTCATATAGATATCTATGGGTCATGCAATTCGACTTCTTGGAATATTCAACAATAATTTGTTATGTTCATAGACGAATTTCTCTCACCAGGCTATCTATATCTCATCTATGATAAATCTCAAATACTGGACATGTTCAAGACAAACAAAACTGAGGTTGAAAAACAACTCTGCAAAGAATTTAACAAGTTGGATCTTACCATAGTGGTGAATATTATTACAGATATTACGGATCAGGAGAACAATGTTTAAGGCCTTTTACTAAATTTCTAGAGGAATGTGAAATTGTCCCACAGTACATTAGAATTTCTTTAGGTAGAAGCACTAAAGACTGCAGTTTAAATTTTCAACTAAGTTTCAAGTAAAGCAATTGTTAAGGGGTTACAATTTTTTTTCAGTTAAAGAAGGATGGTACCTCCGAGATTTTATTAATATGTCCTCATTTATGGCGGAGGAAGTACTATTTTCCTTACAATGAAAGTAAATGACGAAGAATAAAATAATAAACAAGGAAATATTACTTCTTTTACAATAAGAGCTAATGTAAAAGAAAAGACAAAGAATAAGTATTGAAAGTTAAAATAAAATTTAAACTCTGATACAAAAGTAGCTTAATTTTAGTTGAAAGTTAAAATAAGTAGTTTTCACGTTTACTCTCCACCTTTTTATCCTTAGTATAATATTCAGCATTTCATTTTAAATGTAGTTTCGTTCCTTTGAAATTGAAACCGTGCAAATAGATGCTGGGTTTGGTGAAGAGATTCCCAGAAGTTAATTAAGTTAAGAAATTAAAGGAAAAGGAAAAAGAGCCTATGGATATATAATGTATAAATAAAGGAATTGTTGAAATATAATGTGGAGGAATATAGTTTTTTTTTTTTTTTAAGTCTTAAAATTTTATAGAGATAAATTTAAAGTTTAATAAATATATAAGAATGATATATGAAAATAACGACCCCTATTAAAATCCAAATTTTCCAAATGATGTCAGTCATACAAGGAATTAACATATTTTCAGCAAAAATATAAATCCTTTTAGCGAACATCAATAAGAAAGCAAAAGGCAGTTTTATTTATTGAGCTACGTTTGAGCCTTATTCTTTAAAATTATTTTTATTCACACATTATTTCAATAAAATAATTTTGTACATTAATTTGATTGACAAATCCTTTCGTCTAATCAAAAGATTTTCGCCTCCTAAACTCACAAGTTTTGACGTTCAAACTTGGAGGAAGAGGGGAAATAATTATTTGGGAATAAGATATTTGAATTCCATACTTTTCGCTGAACAAATGGGAATATTTATAAATTTCCCTCAAAGTTTTGGGGTGATTCGATCATTTAAAGAGAATGACAATGGCGGTCTCCTATGTTTACTTGTAACTGATTTTGTCAAAAGTATAACATTTTATTCATTGGTTTACGTATTATTTTATTAACAGTCTGCAGCCAGCACAGATGGGGGAGGTTTGCCTTCTTTGGGCAAATCTTTTACGCCCTTTTTCTCTCGCGTAACTCTTCGCCACTGTTCGCGAGTTTCGCGGATTATGCCCCTTTTTGAAACCCATTTTGGGAGAAATAGAAATTTTGGAATAGTGATTGATGTGAGAATGTGTGGTGTAAAAGTGATGAAAAGTTTTTGATTTGTGTGTAATATTATTTTATTTGGAGAATGTGTGGTTGAAATGAAGAATGAGAATGAGAATGAGAAATTAATGAGTGTCAAACATGGTCTATGCTTTGAGATTTTAAGAAATAATCACCGAAATCCGTTTTATTATTAAATATAGGACTTGTTGACTGATGAATTTCTATTAACATGAGCTTGTCATTGTTTGCACCTATTTCTGGGTGACGTTGGCTGTATTGAGGGGACTACTATGATTGTAGCAGGTATCCTGTTTACGCATTTCAGGTTAGTGGCCTACGCACTTAATGCGCGTGTCAGTTGCGAATAATCATGTTCTTTGCTTTTGAATTTTCAATCAGGCGCCCTTAGTATCCAATGATCGTGATTTCCTGGATAATTTGGATGCCTGCAATTTGTTTGAGTATGTAGTCTGATGGCTCGCGTTCCTTTTTAGAATCTATAAATACTTTATTCCTTTTTGTAGGTTTCTGCCTTAATTCTTTTTCGTGACTTTTTGTCTTATTTATGCTATACATCTTCTCTTTGGTGGTTCTTTGTTTTCTTAAAGCGATTCCTAGAATATGTCACATGTCTCGAATGTCGAAAGCTCTAGACTTAGAGATTCCTCCCTTGGCGTGCCTTCTTCTTTTGAAATGTCTCAACGCCCTGAGGCACAACGTCATTCAGTAACGAGTCCATCCACTTCTGGCAATAACCCATAACTTCTTAACCCGGAAGGTAGTTCCCAACCTGGGAAAAGTTCATGGCACTCGTGTTATCACACATGATAGATATATGATCGAACGATAAGTGATAATCACTAAATGTTTGTTTCATCCATAAAACTTGTGCACTGTTTAGTGGCTATATTCGAACTTGACTGTAGACAATGCAACGAAATTTTGTTTATTGCTAAACCATGATACAAATACAAAGCCTGAAAAGTGACAAGTACAACTAGTGCTATTGCGATCAATTGGGAAACAGCCAATTGGAATCAGAATAGCTAAGTAAATCAATATGGGTGCCTCTAGGATACCAACCTAATGTTTTACTACGACTAAAATATCTAAAAAATTGTTATACTGCACTAAGGTGTAATTCTTTAGGACTAAATTGAAATCTACCATATAAGTACACACTAAACATAATATCGGGTCTATTAACGGCTAAGAAAAGAAGAGATCCGACCATACTTTGATATTTTTTTATGTCTATGAATGTACCTTGATCGTCTTTCTCTAACTTGATTGATGAACTCATTGGAGTATTTATGGCTTCAACTCCTCTATTTCAAACTTTTTGAGCACGTCCATGATATACTTAGTTTGACTAATGAAGATTCTATCATTAGTTTGTTTGATTTGAAGCCAAAGAAATAACATCAATTCTCCCATCATGCTTATTTCAAATTCTTTGTTCATACGTTTAGAAAATTCTTCACAAAGAGAAATGTTAGTGGCACAAAAAATAATATTATCGACATAAATTTGCACAATAATCATATCATCATTTTTTATTTTGATAAAAAGTGTAGTATCTGCTTTTCCCATCTAAAAATCATTTGAAAGAAGAAATTTGCTCAATATATTATATCAAATGTTTCTTCAAAGTTTATGTATTCTTCTTGATTGTTACCATGGGTCACTAATATAGTCTTGTTACGCACAATTGTCTCATTTCATCTCGTTTATTTTAAGAAACACATTTTGTACCAATAACAGTTTGATCACTTGGCCTAGCAACTAAATCACAAACATGATTTCTTCAATTTGATTTAGTTTTTTTATAGATAGAATCCAAAATTTAACAAACTCGGCTTCTTTTGAAATTATTTGGTTCAATTTGTGAAATAAAAACACAATTATTAAAATGATTTCTAGTAAAGGCTATAGTACTTGAACCATTAGATGGATCACCAATGATAAGCTCTTTTGGATGAGAATGAACAAACCTTCATTTCTTAGATAGAGATGGATTACTTTGTACTTCAGGAGATTTTACTTCATCTTTTGCACATTTACTTCCTCTTCATGTTGATCTTCGAGATTTTTAGGATCTTCATAATTTTGATTTTAGATATTCATTTACTCAAAATGAATCTCCAAACCAATGTTTCCAATGCCAACGATCTTTCCTTTGACATTATCTCCAAAAGTAACATAACCTCCATCCTTCTTTTTGAAGCTTGACAATAAAGCTCGATCTCCGATCATGTGCTTTAAGCATCCTCTATCCAAGAACCATTTGCTCTTTTGTTTTCTTTGGTACTTCAAAAATAATTCAATTTTTTCTCTTTAGTACCTATATAACATTGGATCTTTAGTAGTTAGTGTTAGAGAACTTCTGAACCCACTTGTAGTTACCTTCAAAATGTAATCTCTCTTTGATAGAACAATAAAAAGCTACATGTTCATTTTATTACAAAAACTATATGTGACACTGAAAAGATGGGAAGTAGGGCTTTAAAAAAATTAAAAGACTTTTGTTTCAAAAATGCTTTGTATATAATTCCTCATCACCTAGCATTAGATAAAAAAATTTCTCACCTTGAGTAAAATTGTGAATAATTTTAGTCAAATCAAGAATTTTCCTTTAAAATAGGAGTTCCCCTTAATTAAAGAGTTGTAATCAAGTTTTTCTTTTCCTAAATCCTTTTGAGTTTCCAAAAGTTTCTTTACCAGATTTTCCAATAAAAAATTGTCTTTTTGAGAATTGTATATGAGGTAGATAATTCATCGTACAAAAGAATTTTCATTTGTGTTCACCTCATTCTCAATAGCTATGAAGTACATGTTGGCAACATTCTCTTGATTCTCATCTTATTCATAGTCTTCATCTTCACTTTCATCCCATGTTGCATGGAGTGCTTTCTTTATGATGACTCTATTTTTGTTAGGACATTCGGTTCTCTTGTGATTGGGCTTGTCACAATCGTAGTAAACAATCCTTTTACTCTTTTCTTTACCATTTTCCTCTCTCTTTTGGGATCATTGATTGTTGTGAGAATCCCTCCATTTTTAACAAGAAGAACTAGGTCGTCAAGTTTTTCATCATTCAAGTTTTCGCTAGTAGTGCCCTCATCACTTTGTCAACTTTAAAGCAATTTGGCGCTTAGAAGACTTATTTGATTCCTCTTCTTGGCTTTTCTTTGTTTTCTCCTTTGTCTCGATGTGATTTAAATCTTATGTCATCAACATTTCAAAGCTCTTCCAATGAATATTTGTTAATATCTTTGATGTTTTCTATCAACATTCTCAATAAGCTCCAATCCTCCAAGAAAGACCTAAGCATTTTGCTCACAAGTTCACCGTTAGTAAATTTTCAATCAAATCCATTAAAATCATTTACAATGTCGTAAAACGAGCAATCATATCAACAATAAGTTCATTTCATTTCATAAAGAAAATTTCAAAGTTTTTAATTAAAAGATTTATCTTATTTTTGTTGACCTATGGTTGATTTTGAGTTTTGATTATAACAAACAAATTATTCTAACATTTATATTCGAGTCTTCATTGTTATACGTTACGAACTTGATGGAAATTGAACATTCATAAATCAAGCTTAGAAATCGACCACTCGCTTCAAGACAATCAGAGACAAATCAAACACATGCACCAAATTCAAAATCAAGCAACAAAACGTGCGCTCACGCCAAATCAATCGAAGATATTAGACTTAGATGATTTGAATCCATATGTAAATGTAAAATGTCTTAATTCTAGCAATGAATCACTTCAAACTCGTAGGTTAATTTTTTATGTATGAGATAAACTTTTCACAAAAACGCTCACATGAAAGATTATTTTCGATATGATAAAAATCCTCACTTGACTTTAAAATTCTTTACAAATGACACATTGAAAAGGTAAGTAAATATATGCCTAAAGTATTTACACTAGCTTAAATAATCAAGAAAAGAGAAAAACCAGAAAATTCTGGTCGGCGGACGTCGGGTGACTTCAACGGTCAAATTTCTTACAGTTTTAATTTCTGACATATAACGGCTATTTTCAATCGTCCGCCCAGTAGCGGATGTCCAGTAGGGGTCGTCTAGTTGGGTAGAACTTGTTGACATTTTGATTGTTATAAATACCACATCACTTTACAATCATTATATACATTCAAGAACATTCAAGTGAGATTCTTTTGAGCAAAAATTGCATTGATTTCTCATATCATTTATTATCAAATCATTTTAGTCTTGAAAACTTTGATCAAATTAACTTTTAAAAATCATTCTACACATCAAAGTCTTTTATACTTAACACTTGAGCTTTATTCATTACTACTTATTAAAATGTTAGCCTATTTCTCTATTGGTACTAAATTGTTATCATATCATTTATTAAGAGAAAAGTTTCAATGTGTATAATCTCTTTTCCTCACTTGTGGATCGTGCTGAGGTTCTGTAAAGATCAGCGTTGTAAAAAGGTCGGTACTCCTTGTTTGTAAGTAATTGAAAGCTTTTTAAATGGTTGGATTGCACCACAAGTCAATCAATATAGTGAAATTAGCCTTACTCATGTTGGAGAACTTGATAACGGAGGACGTAGATCATTGCGTTGAATCGAATCTCCATAATTATATTGTTTACATTATCTATCCCTCTCTACTTATTTCTTTTATATTCATGCTTATTATTTGAATTAAACTATCTAGTTATTACGTGTTTGATTTTAGCTTAATTTTTCAAAAAAGTTTGAAAAACTATTTCACCCCCTCTTGATTAGCTATTCTTGGTCTATCAAGTTTTCTTTCACTTTATTAGTTCATATATGAGTGACTTCCAAGGTATACCAAATGTTATATTCAAAATCACATGTGCAAATACAATTAAATTTATTTTTATCTAAAACACAGTAGAGTAAAATCTTGGCTCTTACAGTTAAAGACAATCTTCGTTTATCATCTTCATTGTACTCATCTCTTGACTTTGAAATAGTTTGATTTGATTTACCATCAACCTTAATAACTTTTAAGGCACCAAAAGACCAAATTCAATAACTTCCAAATATCATAATCCATGGATTGAATGTGTATTATCATTCTAGTCTTTCAATGGTTATACTAACTACCATCAAAGAAAGGAAGACGATTTGTAGAATGTCTCTCGAGATTTTGAAAATTGGAGTTAGTTATTACTCAAGATTGTAAAATCTAAATTTCAAAATTAGAACTTTGCTATGCTACCAATTGACGGCTAAAAAATGACTAATCAAGATAAGGGTGAATTGGATTTTTAAAAAGAAATTCAAAAAAAAACAATCTTAAATCAAGCAAGTAAGCAAATATAAATAGGTAGACCAATCAAATAATAAACATAAACTAAATAACAATAAGTAAAAGTGAAGAAATGATACAAATGATATAATTGTGGTGTTCGATTCAAAACATGATCTACGTACTTTGTTACCAAGCTCTCTGTCATGAGCAAGACATTTTCACTATAATAATTCACTTATTGTTCAATCCAAACTCTTACAACACTTTTGATAACTTACAAATAAAGAGTATTGATCCTTATACAATATTAAACTTCCACGGAACCTTAATAAGACCTACACGATGACTTACAATAAGGAGTACCAATCATTATACTATTGAGCTTTCAGGGACCACAATGACTTACATGGTGACTTCCAGTAATGAGCACCAATCCTTATACTATTGAGCTTTCATGTGATCTCAATATAACTCACACAGTGACTTACAATAATGAGTGTCGATCCTAATACTATTGAGTTTTCACGAAACCTTAATATGACATACATAGTGACTTACAACAAGAAACACCGATCCTTATACTATTGAGTTTTCATGGGACCTCAATATGACCCACAAGTTTAAGCCAGTGATTTTACAATGAGATTTCTCTCTTAATAAATGATGCAAATGAAGTAAATACTAAAAGAGACTAGCACTTGAATGAATAACTCAAGTATTAGAGGAAATAACTTGTTGATATGATAAATAAAAATTTGATTCAATCAATTAATTTTTTTTTTCAATGAGAAGATGAAGAAGAAATAAATACAATGGAAGTTCAATTTTTTTTTTCTAGAATATATCTTTTTTTAATGAATGATTGTAATAAATTAAATACTAAAATAAAAATGAGAAATCTTGATGAATATGATGATTTTTCAAGTTTGATTCAATTAATCAAAGTTTTTGATATAGAGAAGTAGAAAAAATAAATGCAATGTGCATTCAAGAATTTGCTCAAAATATATCTCTCTTTTATGAATTATAGTAATAAGTTAAGCACCAAAAGAGAGAGAATATTTTTTTGATGAAAATGATGATTAAAGAGTTTGATTCAATGAATCAAACTTTTTGGATATGAAGAAAAGAATTAAATGCAAAGTAAGGTTAAGGATTCTCTCAAAATATTTCCCTCTTGAATGCACTTAAAATGTCATTTTGATGAATACAAAAGAGAAGCTATTTATAGAGAGAAATCGTGAAAATGTTTTGGAAGTTCAAACGTGTGTTCAGATGTCCACATAAGTTCGGACGTTCACCTCGTCTAGATCTTGACCTTCATTGTAAGTTTGCTTTGATAGTCTTGATTTTGATTTTTTACCAAGATTGATTGATTTATCATTTGATACTTTGAAGATTATAATCACTTAAATTCAATTTTTAGTAAATAAGATTAACTTGTTTGTTATAATCAAAATATTAAGGTTATAATTAGTTGAGAACATGACCCACATCTATTATGAAATTCACAATAGAAATATGGAAAAAAATGCATTTATAATTTAGTAAATATCACATCAAGTACGAATAATTTTTAAACGATTTTAACCCTACTATAATTCAATTATTCAATAATCATTACTTTTCATTTTTTAATATGTAAAAAATACTGCAAAATTCTTGTTATGTATGAAATTCGTGTTATAAATTCTCGATTAATTAACATTTACATCAATCTTGACTCAATAAATCTTGACTTTATATATCTTGATATACATGAATCAAATGTTATTATAAATGAATTTATTTCTATCTAGAAATTTTAATGGGTATTTAAATTTATGTATTAGCAATTAATTCTTATATAACAAATATAGTATAAAAAAGTTACTTATTTGTAGCATTTTATTATCATAAAAAATTTGAATCATAGAAGTTGAGTTTTGAGAGTATAATTTCATTCTATTAAATTTCTATCTTAAGTTTTATTTTCTTTAATTCGTTTGAGACTCATCAAATTCTCCCAACAAATTGGTATCAAATATTTACAGCACTAATAAAGTATTTCAGAATAACGTGTAATGCACGTGCAACTCTGACTAGTAATAACAAATATTTCGGAATATAATTTTAAAAATAAGAAACTTGTAAAAAAAATTCAAAAAAACGTAGTCACTTAAGATTAATTTATTGTGATTTTTGTCTACCGTTGTGTAACAGGACATTAAGCCTTTGTTTGGCCTCCATTAAAATTATAATTCATTTTTTTTTCTCTTTTTATCAAATACACATTATTCAATAAAATAATATTACACGTAAATCAATTTTGTTCTTCCTTTTTAGCCACACATTCTTAAAAAAATATTATTCCAAAAATTAAAATGACAAATAATGGGAACCAAACGGGGGTAAAAAGAATGTATGAAATATATGTACAACAAATTTGATCAAATTAACAGAATGTATGGGTGATTCCAAGCCTCTTTTATATATGTTAGATAGATAGATTAGATTAGGTAAGATTTTCAAAATAGTTTGATTTTTATCGAAGATTTTTTATAGGTTGGCAGGGGCGGACACAAGGAGTGTTATGCGTGACACTAACTTTTTGGGCAAAATTTTCTTTTTATCACCATTAAATTTTCAATGTTTTTATCTCAATTTTCGAAGTTATTACGGAATGTCAAAAGAAATCGAAATATTACATTCTTCATATCATTTCGAAATGCTCACCGTCTACTTTTGTACATTGTTAATGGCGCATGAAACGGCTAACCATACCAAATGTTACAGCTTATCAAAGTAGGCCGCTTCAAACTAGTATTTTGAGAATTTCATTAATATATTAACTTTAAAAATTCTCCAATGATCTTACGCTTGTCGAATCCACAAATTACTTACGTTATCTCAAAACTCATGTCGAGAGCTATATTATAGACATATCGAATGGTCCAAATAGATATTGAAAATAGTTAAAAGTGCATCAAACGTATGTCTTAAAAAGAGACTTATAACTCGTCTTTTCTATAAAAAAATTCAATTATTTTATTTATATTTATTATTTTGGTGCGACAAATTTCTTAATATAATTTATATCATTTTTTAAATTTTTACATCCGAAAAAAGTTCTACCCCATGTAAATTTTTGAGCAATTTCTCTACCAAAAACAAAGGACAACACCAAAAATGAAGAAAATATTGCTATTGGAAGGGAAGAAACAGTTTGCAAAACCAAAGGCAATTTTTCTTGGAGTTTCTGGTGCCCAAATTGAAGAAGGAGGCCTTGAAAATGGTAATAAAAGAAGAAAAAATCAGCATCCACTCGAGGTTCCGTCTACATATGGTTTGAAACAAAGCTAAAAACTCCTTGTTGGAATCGAGAATCTACTTTTGCTTCCCTGTGTAAGTAAAATTTTAAAGGCTTTATCATTAAACCAAGGCATCTCCAACTGCCTTCAAAGGGAAATGCTTTCTATGAGCCTCCAAGGATGGTTAACAGGGGAACCATGACGCAACATCCACCATTTTGTTAATCTACGGCAACAATTAGCACCCCGCAATATCACGATGACCGACGGTAAATGGTCAGAACTTTGTCCACTGTGCAAATATGGATTTTTTATGGGACAAGAAGTGATGGCGGCGTGTTTGGACCGTTTCCTTCAGAATTTTGCTAGCTGTTTTGTCTGCAAAAGAAGCTGAATTTTCGGCCTACTTCGTACTTTTCAGCTTATCAGTTAATCTCATCACTTAAACAGGTTGTAGAAGACATTGGTTAGTTATTGGGCCTCTTGGAAGAATTAATGGCTAGTTGGTGGGCTTAGCTGTCATAAGTTAAGTATGACAAGCTCATACATTCCTTCAACGGTTAAAATATGGTGAGTTTATATCTCCATCGATTTATTTTGACAAGCTCATAAGTTATGTTAAGTATGACAAGCTCTGACCTTATATTCAAATTTTATATGGTGAGCTCATATGTTACATTCAAATTTATTATGGCGAGCCCATAAATGAGCATCACCTCTGCAATTAACATTCAACGCATCACTTCTACTACTTACATTTAGAGCATCGCCTTTGCTGCTTACATAAGGACATCGCCTCACTTATTCAGCCACATGCTTCAGTTGCAATATGGCTCGCTCTCTTTATTAAGGGCATTGCCCGCACATGAATCTACGACTCGGACTTAGGGATCTATTGTTAAACATATAAATTACATAGCATACGCTCGACGAAGAGGATCCTATATTGGCCAACTTGACTATTTATACTTCGAAATCCGACATTCACATGAATGCACGACTCCGACTTGAGAGTCTATTGTTACACCTATAAATTACGTAGCATACGCTCGACGAAGAGGATCCCACATTAGCCGACTTGACTATTTATACTTCAAAGTCCTACCCGCACATGAATGTATGACTCAGACTTTGGTGTATATTGTTACACCTATAAATTACACAACATATGCTCGACGAAGAGCATCTCACATTAGCCAGCTTGACAATTTATATTTCAAAGTCCGACCCGCACAGGAATGTACAACTCAGACTTAGGGTCTATTGTTACACCCATATATTATGTGACATAGACTATTTAATTACAGTGAATCTATTTAATCAAGTCGGATATTTTTGGGCCTAATCTTGGGTCCGACCCATTGGCCCACATGCCCATTTACATTTCCTATATATAAGTGATTCATTTCATAATTAATGCATTTTCTCTAACCTTATCCAAATTCTCTCTCCCACTCTTGCACTCTCTTTTTCTCTCATCGACCGTTGACTTGACGGTCGAAGTGCAAACGGTCGTCGGAACTTTTTCTCGACCGGTGACCTTTGCCTCCTAACGGGGTATTCTAGTGTGTAGGTGATGTCTACATGAAACGGACGTGGCGAGAATTCTATTAAAGCATTTTTTGAGGTCAACGGATTCATTGTTATACCTATAAATTACGTAGCATACGCTCGACCAAGAGGATTCCACATTGGTCAACTTGACTATTTATACTTCGAATTCTAACCCTCACATGAATGTACGACTTAAACTTGGGGGTCTATTGTTACACCTATAAATTATGTAGCATGCGCTCGACGAAGAGGATCCCACATTGGCCAACTTGACTATTTATACTTCAAAGTCCGACTCGCACATGAATGTACGATTCCGACTTGAGGTCTATTGTTACACTCATATATTACGTGACATCGTCTATTTAATTACAGTTTACCTATTTAATTAAGTCAGATATTTTTAGGCCTAAACTTGGGACCGGTCCATTAGAGCCACATGCTCATTTACATTTTTTTATATATATGTGATATATTTCATAATTAAGGTATATTTTCTAACCGTATCCAAATTTCCTCTCCCACTCTTGCATCCACTTTTTGTCTCGTCCGACCGTTGACTTGACCATCGGAGTGCAAACGGTCGTCGGACATTTTTCTCGACCGGTGACCTTTACCTTCTAACGGGGTGTTCTAGTGTATAGGTGATGTCTACGTAGATGGGATGTGGTGGGGATTATGTTGACGCATTTTTGATGTCAACAAAAATTAATTGATCAAGAGGAAAAAATTAACACTAACAAACAAAATTCATAAAAATGATTGATTTTTTTTATTTTTTTATTTTGCGGATGTAAAGATATTTGACATGAAAGGGTAGTATAAAAATTCATATAAAGTAATAAGAGCTTTATTAGGGATTTTTACATAAAAATAAAATAAAATAAAATAAAAATTTGATGTCATAACATATTTAAGATTTTTAATAAAATGATGTAAATTATATTGAGAAGTTTTTCGCGTAAAAATAATAAATATTAGAAATATAATTGGTTTTTTTTTTAAAAAAAAGACGAGTTATATACCCCTTTTAACACATGTTTGACGTACGTTTAACTATTTTTGATATTCATTTAGATCATTCAATATGTTTATAATGTAATTCTCGAAACGAGAGGACATTGAAGATTTATGGATTCGACTAGCGTACGATCATCAAAAAAAAAAAATTCGTTAGCATATTATCGAAATTTTCAAAATACTAGTTTTGAATGCCGTAATATTTGCTACGATTGACTGTTTCGCGTAGCATTAACGATGTAAAAAATTAGGTCTTTCACTGCCACGTCACCCTCTTTTTAATTTCTGTCTAAATTCTCTTGCTTAATTGTAAAATTTTATACTTCTTTACTCAATGATATATACTAATGTAAAATTTTTTCCTTGCTTAAATTACTATAGTTGTCAAACATAATCTTTGAAGTTACTTTATGTGCTGGGAAAACAATTTCTTAAGAAAAGTAATTTTTAAGTACAATATTGTTTGTCATTTTTGTTTTTCATTTTTAGAAAAAAAAAAATAAAAAAAATTAGATTGTTGGTGGCGCTACCTGATCTTTTTTTGACCGGCATCTCACATTTTCAATGAATTGCATGTTGCCAACGGTCAAAAAACTCAATATAAAATGGATAAAATGGCAAACTAATAAGGGCTAAAATATATGTGGGCTTGTTTGAGTCTCATTTTTGTAAAAAAAAAAAAAAAAAAAATTTTGAGTAGTGTATTAATAAGAAATGTGTGGTTAAAAAATAAGGAAAAAATTCGAATTTACGTGTAGTATTATTTTATTGAGTTTACGTGTAGTATTATTTTATTGAAAAATGTGTTGTTGAATGTGGTCAAAACATTATTCAAGAATGCAAAAATAAGGCTCAAACAATGGCATATTTTTTTTCTGATTTGAAATCTTCTTTCTCTTATTCAAGGTGTGTTTGATAAATATTATTGAAGAAATAATGTATTTTAAATAGTGATATGATAAGAAATATGTGGTTAAAAGGTAAGGAAACGTTATTGATGTGATAAAAAATATTATTTTATTAAAAAATGTGTATTTGAAAATTTTGAAAAAATATGTGTCAAACATGGGCTTATTTCTTTTCAATGGCCTTAGTCACGGTGTTTTTCCAAACTTTGAGTGTGTTTGGTAGAGATTGAAATCGAATTAAAATTGAAAAATTAATCGTTATTGTTGACTTTTATTAGACAAGTGGTGACTCAATAACGACTATATTTTTAATTTTAATTGAATTTTGAGTTATACTGAACACACACTTTATCTAGTATGGAGAATTTCCTTATTTCATCGAAAGGTGTAAATGATTTAAGTAGCACTTAAAAACTCGATCTCTCTATCATTTATTTGGCAACTTGGGAAAATATTTTTAACAAAACCGTTCAACATTTTAGAAATAAAAAAAATTAATAATGTTATTTATCGTACTATCTAGTATCCAATTTTCTATATTCACGCTCATATATTTTAAAATTTAGTCCTTTGTGTCCAGGCATTACAACAGTAGGCTCAAATGTGGGCATGTCGTGCTCATGAGGATAGCTGGGGTCAGGGGCGGACACGGGTCCTGGGGGGCACGTGCTCCCCAAACGTTTCAGTTTTTTTTTTAAAAATCTTGTTTGGTATCGATTGAAATCTAAATTAAAGTTAATAATTAATTTTAATAATATATTTCATGGAATCCATTAATGTTTTAACTATTATCAAAATTTACTAAAAAATCAATTTTAATTTCCACCAAATAAGAGTAAAATCACAATAAATTTGAATTTCGATAACAGGCTAATTTAAAATTTCTCCGACGATTGTGTATGCTAACCGAATCTACAAATTGAATTGCTTATGTCATCTCACAGCTTATTTCGAGAACTACATTATGGACATATCGAATAATCCAAATAGATATCGAAAATATTAGGAAACTTTTACTATTTTTGCAATACAAACTTCTCAATGTATTTTTCATCATTTTATTAGAAAATTTTATATGGAATATGATATAAAAAAAAAAATTCGAAATTTTACATCCGAAAAAGTCATATTCCATGTAAATTTTCGGATGCAAAATGATACAAAGTATGATTTTTTTTTGGACTTAAGTTTTCAAGTGTAAAATTTCTCCCAACTTTTTTGCAAGTTCGATTGTGTCCTCCTAACTTTTATGTTCTACGCCAGTCCCTGGTTGGGGCCGCTTGTTTTCATGCTTAGCAGCACGAGAGAGAGAGAGAGAGAGAGAGTTTCGTGCTCCTGTGAGAGAGAGAGAGAGAGTTTCGTGCTCCTGTGCATGTTACAAGTGACTTACTTTCATGCTTATTATACAATCTTGTTTTTTGGGATTCACCTCTTTTGACAGCAAGTTAGACGTCAGCGATGTCATGCTCCTTAGCATGTTTGAGGTGGATTTTTTTCATGTGTTTCTTGCTTACTATACAATTTAAAGTCTCGTTCATTCGGTCTACCTCTTTTCTGACAGCAAGCTAGATGCGAGCCATGCGTGATATACTCTCTCATCCTAATAAACCTAAAGTAAGCCACCTCAAATGAACGTCGAGTCGAATTAGGTTCTAAAGTTCGAACTTTATCCTATCCACTTGGGACATGAGTCAATTCTAATTATATCAATACCGAGATTCAAAAGATGTCCTTATCACCGCTGACTTGACAAGAAAATCATAATTAAGGATTTTTGGTCGTGTTAGCGGTGGAAAGTTTTTTTCTCAAGGCTGTTGACATGATTTACTAAATGTAAAGATTAATAATAAATGAAAAGAAAGGATTGAAATAAATAATTAATTACTAATTACTGGAGTGATTCTCTCTATTAAAATCTTTTGGGAATTTCTAATAAATGGATGGAGACCGATATGCAAGCTAATATTAGTTGTTCTGATTAAATTATTAATATACTTTCAAAAAAATAAAACTATCAAGCTCACGTTTGGGCTCCATTTTAATTTTAATACATTTTTTTCTCTTTTTTTCGACTAAGTACATTTCTTCAATAAAATAATATTACATATAAATTCAAACTTTTTCCTTCTCTTTTAACCACACATTTTTCAAAAAATTACTATTCCAAAATATATCTTTTTCCAAAACCTCATTAAAATGAAGTTCAAACAATGATTGAATATCTTATAGTTACTTTTTTTTTATTATATCAAATGCTTCAATATTTGTTTATCGAACTAGATTGTCAGAAAATGTACAAAGATCCCATTCCGTAGTTAGGGCTATGGCCTCCTCGTGGGCCATTATTATAGTGTCAACATATAAATTAGCCATATTTGAAAAGTACAGTTTCTTGTGTCCTAGTTAGCTATGTCAACGAGTCGAGCCCGAATCGAAAAAAAAAGCTTGGGCTCGGCTCGAGCTTTTTTTGGCTCGAGCCGAGTCGAGCCCGGGCCGGCTCGATTTTTTTGTTTTTTTTTTTAATGTCAAACCTATATTTTTTACTTAAAAATTTAAAATTTGTGCGGTTTATAGTACTATAAATTAAAGAAAAAAGGTCGGGCTCGGCTCGGGCTTTTTTGGACCCGAGCCGAGCCGAGCAAAGCCCGACCAAAAAAATGAGGCTCGACCCTAGCCTCGGTTCGTTGTAACCGAGCCCGAGCCGGACCCAGCTCGAGCTTATTTCGAGCCTCTGAGCCAGTGAGTTTTTTTGTCATCCCTAGTCCTAGTTGATACACTTTAGGTTAAACGATCAGTGTGTAATCACCTTTGATGAAACAACCATTCAAATGCTCTCTTTACCTAAGGCGAATAGCCTAGGAGCTATATTGAAAAATCGCATGGCGATACTTATTCAAGAAATTTTATTCTACAATGGATTGATATTTCATTTAAGAAAGACTTTGAGCCTTAAAGTTTCTGACATAAGGGGTTGCACTTTGTTTGCAGCTAATTCACTTGAGTTGGGACGCATTTTCTCGATCCACTCTATCTCTATGGAGACTTACATAAATAAGTATATTTTACTCTCCTTACCCTTAGAGAAAATTACACAAAATGTCATTTTTTGGCTTTACATTTTCAAAAATGTCACTTTTTCAAAGCTTTTGCAAGATTGTCATTTTTGGACAATTTTACCCCTTTGGAGAATTTAAATACTCAATCCACTACTAAGTTGACAACTTTAAAAATATGGCACTAGTACCTTATTGAGTTGACAGAA
Organism: Fraxinus excelsior; assembly: GCA_019097785.1. Taxonomy (NCBI): domain Eukaryota; kingdom Viridiplantae; phylum Streptophyta; class Magnoliopsida; order Lamiales; family Oleaceae; genus Fraxinus; species Fraxinus excelsior. The sequence continues at coordinate 11,983,593 of CM032627.1, read as the reverse complement.
TTTTTAGGGGCTATTTCTTTTGTTTTTTCTTTTAAAGTTAAACTTAAAACTTCCCACTTCAGCCCAAGAGTCTTCACTTTCGACTCTCGATTTTCCTCCACGCTTTTAGCCATGCACGCCAGATGGAAGTCCAGAGACCAGACGGCAGATGCCTTCAGCCCAGAAGTAGAAGCTGTAACCGTGCGCTTGTTCGACCGTGACTCCTCCCATCCGTCGTGGGCCCGTGAAGAAGAAATAACCGAACAAACAAGTCAGTTTTCCTGTTTTAGTTCTCCTTTGAAAGTGCTTAATTTATGTTGGTGGTGTTTAATTGAAATATGAGATTCACAATTTTATTTTTTTTGTGGAAATATCTTAAGTGAGGGAGCTGTTTAAATTAGGGGAAGCATAATAATAGGGATTTCTAAAAAATAAGGTCCTATGGCCTTTCGACAAATTGGGGGGATATGTTAGTCATTCAAATATTATGGGTTGTTTTCACGAGAGATGCCTCTTGAAAGCTCAAGAGTGCATTTATGTGAAAATGAAAAAAATTGGAACTACTACACAATAATCCCTCCTACCAAATTTGCCAAGTGCCTGTGAAATGCATACCCATAGAATGGTAATTTTTGCTATTTCTATTTATTCTTACGTTAGTCAATGTTGTCCGGTTCCATATTCATCCATTATTTCAATCTTTTCGGACCATGTTTTCCATCCTTTTCAAGTAGGTCTGCCCCTTTCCCCTTTCTAGTATATCCTCATTCGACAAATCTACAAAATTATTTGAGTCAATGCTTGGCTCATATACTAGAAGAATGAACATGAAATCATTGTTACTAATATTTCTTTGCTTTAACATTGAATGAATAAAACTTTCTCCGATTCAATGTACCAAACATGCATTTCTTCTTCATTTGCCAACTCAATCGAATAAGCTTTGAATAAATGATAAAAGCAACACCTCATCTACGGGATAAGAATTGACTTCTATTTAACTTCTAAATTTGGCATTTTGTAGATTTGATTGCGTCCACCACTGCAGATAAGAACTCGGGTTTGGGTAGCAGCCGAGGCAAGAGATTATATCGGTCAACAAGTTCAACTCGTCACAGTCCAAGGTAAGCAGGCGAATTTGTTTTAACTTTTATTATTTTGATTTTAAAGCAATGGCGTAAAAATGTCTTGTGTTGATTTTGGTACGAAACTAACTTACTTCAATGAGCCTGGTGTTCTTGATAATCTGTAAAGAAGATGATGTTGGGGAAAATTGTGTGAGCTCCTTGGGAATTATGTTCATTATTTAAATTCGGAGGCGTTCTTTATTTGATTACTTTAAGTAGCATTTGCATCTATGTGTTTTGAAACTAAGCTAAGCTCGTCCCGAACATTATAGGTAGAAAGCCCGTAAGTACAGGTATAAAACTTCTACACAATCAACTAATTAGAATTATTTTGAGCTTCATTTTTATTGGGAAGCAATTCATTAGTTCTGGACTATCTAATTTAATTTATGTGATAATGAATTAATGATATCTCATGTGATTTTAATATATATGCTTGATTAATGATTTGTTGTTTTGTGAATTGTGTTTTGTGATATATGAGATTTATTTTGTGATATATGAGATTGAGGAAATTGCACTATGTGGCAATTTTTAGCATTGACAATGGATTCGAAATCTAACCTAACCATACCCAATGTGTTACATTGACTACAAAGATGCTATCTCTATTTAAGAAGGACATCAAATTGCCATACAAACCTTTCGAGACTGTAGTTCCAATTTGTAGTATCAAATTCATAAGCCTTTACTGAGAAATGGAAGAAAAAAAATTGTATTGACGTGGAAAATCTCATATGGGGGTATTATACCAAAACGAATGCACTGTTTGATTGCCACATTTTTCATGGAAAATATCACAATTGAGGAAAACGAATTTCATTTTACTCGTTTGATTATAATGTGGAAATGGAAATCTAATTCCAAGATATAACTACTTTAAGCTGCATTTTATTTGTTTTCATGAAACACGAATTCCTATAGATTTGGTGGATTTTTATTTTCGAACTAATATGAAATTAGAATTTATTTCCTCATTTGCGGATCGAAGTGATATGAGAGTATTCCACAACATGGGTAAAGATTAGGAGGTTATGTGCTAGTTATCCAATAATTTATACAATTAGAAGTGATTACATATAATCAAGGACTTGGACAGTAGAAAATAAATTACATAATTAGAAATAATTGTATATAATAAGGACTTGGATTTAGCAATTTAGCCATGAATCCGACAGCATGAATGCTAGACTGTTTTAGTATAGGTAATAAGTAATTGCGTGGGCCTAGCTCGTAGGTTTCACACATTAACACACCACATGACTAAGCATCTGCATGCTAATAAAAAAACTGGGTTAAATTCATCAATGGTTACTTAATTTTATATATAGTGTCATCGTGATTATTCAATTTGATTTTGTTTCATCATGATCACATATTTTATATTTGGGGCATGTTTAAGCCCAATTTTTTTTTTTTTTTGTAATGCATTTTGGAATAGTAAATATAATGGAGAATGTGTGGTTAAAAAATAAGAAAATTTTGGACTTATGTGTAATATTATTTTATTGAAGAATGTGTGGTTGAAAAAAAGAAAGAAAAATATATTTTGAAAAAAATTGGGATCAGACAAGGGCTTAGTGTCGCCAGTCATCCAATTTGATTTTATTTCACAATGATCATCCAATTTCATATAACGTTTCATCATGGTCACCCAATTTATTTTCACCATTTTTCACTAATTTTAAAAGGGATAAAACTATAACTTTGTATTATATATATATAATATTTTTTTTGAAAAAAAATATATTTTATTTTATTTTATTTTAAAAACGTCTATTTTAAAATAAGTTTTTATTTTAATTTAATTTTTTAGTTAAGTTTTTATTTTTTTTTTAATGAAATTTTTTAAATAATTTTTTTAATTTCATTTTTATTAGTAACTTTTTTTTAAATAAGCTTTTATTTTATTTTAAAAACGTTTTTAAATAAGTTTTTATTTTAATTTATTTTTTAAGTAACATTTTTTTAAAAAAATTAATTTTTATTTTATTTTATTTATTTAAAAGTTTTTAATTTAATTTATTTTTTATATATAATACAAAGTTACCATTTTACCCTTTTTAAAATTAATGAAAATAGTGAAAAAAAGTTGGGTAGTCATGATGAAATGTTATCTGGAATTTGATGACCACGATAATACTAAATATAAATTTGGGTGATCATGGTGAAACAAAATCAAATTAGATATCCATGATGACACTAAGTATAAAGTTGGATGGTCATTAGAAGATTTAATCCATTAAAAAATAAAAATAAAAATTTAGGGCTTAAATGGTTGAAACATGGCCATGCCAAAAAAATTAAAAATAATTATTTTGAGTACTTAAATCCACAATGTTCTTATTAGTTTTACCACATTTTCATTTGACTGAAAAGTTCTCAATCTTTTTATTTAATTCTTGCTCAAGAATGCCTCCGTTTAATTCTTAACTTTTTTTTTTTTTAATCAAATTCTTACTTTCAACAATTCATTAATTAACACATCTTGTTCTTAATGATGATTTCTATCAAATATTCTATGAGTGCTTTGAGATGAGACATATTTTGTTACACTTTTACATTTATTGTCTTATAATATGATGTACAAATATGTCTTTTTACGTCCTCTGACGAATCTTTTGGACAAAAATCGTTATCAGAAACGAGTTGAACTTATTAATGAGACGTTGAAAATAAGAATACGTAAAAAAAAAAAAAAAATTAAAATTTAGTGATGTGAGTACTAAAATGAGTAAAAATTAAAAATTTTAAGTTCAATTAAAATTTGGCGCAACTAATAAAAAATGTGATGTGAATTTAATTACCCATTATTCTTTTACTGTGGGTGATATTATTCTACTATAAAGCCAATTATCTCAATATGTTCCAAGTTTGAAGAAAAATGATAAAACAATTAGGGTCTGTTTGGTTGTAAGGGTGGAAAATGGATGGAAAGAAAATATTTTAGAAGGAAAAGATTTTCATAGAAATTGTTTTCCTGGAAATTGTAATTAAGTGTGTTCGATTGATATAATTTTTCACCCGGAAAATCTTTAAAAGTTTGGATGTTTTTGTTCACGTTTGACTTTATTTTACATGAAAATTATCCATTAAAATGATTTTTGTTTTACAATTGGTTATGAAATTTGTTAACATTGCCAAAAAATAAAAATAAAAAATAAAAATTTGCTTGAAAACTATTTCTTTTGTCAAAGTTTAGTGCTCGTTTGACTTCGTTTTACATAGAAATTCTCCGTTACAGTGAAATTTTTTTTTTCTACAATTATTTATGGAATTTGTTAACATTGTAAAAAAAATATAAAAGAATCGGCAGCAAGTGGAAAAGGTTTTCGTCCCTCATTTCAAGAGGAGAGGGGGAATTTAACCATCAAACAACACTTTTGCATGGAAAAGGAAAATATTCCTTTTCCATGAAAAATCTTGGGAATCAAACATGGCTTTAGTAATCTTTGACATTCGAACAAAAAACATGAAAGTATATACATAGGCCGTTTTATTTGTATGTATCTCATTTATTATTTTAGAAATCGTTTTAGTATAATATGTAGATAAGAGTTACTAATAAGACCATGACATTCAAAAGAGAGGCACCATGGAGAGAAATGGTTAGTTCTAGACTATTCCTTGACGTATAATGATCGATAGTAAAACTTCATTTCGAGCTTAGCTACTCCAAGCATGTATATGCTGGTCTTCGAGCTAGAGAAGGACTGAAGTCGATATTTAAAATGCATTGACAACTTGACCATTACCACTTTGACTAGAAAAATGACTATGATCATGCTCTAATGATGTGATCGAGATTCACTCAGCAAATTTAGCGTGCTTGCCATGTTTTTGTATAAAATAATGGATTATTGCCTTCGTAGCTCTTAACAATAGCATGTAAATAGTAAATCCAAAATATAAGTATATGTTATCGTATTTTGGTACTGAGTATTGTATCTATGTTTTCCAACTCATTTTCTTTCTTTCTTTTTTGTCTATTTCACTGACTCGATTGTCGGATGGGTAACTAGGACACATTCCAACCATTTTTGAAGTTGCAAGGAAGAAAAATGTGTCATCAAAGATTACATATGATATCACTTTGTATATAAATGAAAAGATTGTTTCTCTTGAAAGAAATTCAAATTATCTTGAATGCGATTTCTTTCTAGTGTTCTACATAGAAATTTAGGAATGAAATAATGCATAATATATTGATTAAATAATACAAACAAATAATAACGTACTATAGGAATTAAATATTTTAATACAGATAATTGTAAGATCTCGTTTGATGCACATTCTTTAGGAAATAATACATTTTAAATAGGGATATAATGAAAGATATGCTGTTCATAAAGAAGGAAACATTTTGGATTTGCATGTAATATTTTATTGAAGATTGTATGATTAAAAATGAGTATTGAAAGAATGTAATTTTTAAGAATGTGGATCAAACAAGCATTAGGTGTAACTTTAAGAATGTTATATTTTGTGACCATTTAGAAAATAAGGTTTATTTTTTTGATATTAAGTTCCTCAAACTTTCAAAAAAATAATTTATGATAGTTCCATTCGAATTATATTTCATAAATATTTGAAGACAACAAACTACAATTTTCCTAAGGATGACAAAATTATGTGGCCTTGTCCCGTCTTGTCATGTCGGGGAATTGAGGCACGAACAAGAAACACAATCTCACTTTAAGTCTAAGCATATTATTTTCAAAAAAATACATATTTTTTTGTTGAAGTGATAGAGAATATATTTGGTTGAAAAAAAAAAGAAAAGTTATTGATGTGATGAAAAATATTATTTTATTGAAAAATGTGTGATTAAAAATGAGTAGAAGAATGTGAATAAACAAAATAATGTGGCTCAAACATAGGCTTAGTTTTTATTTTATTTTGTGCTTTACAAAATTGTATTTAAGAAAGATAAAAATAATGAAAATTTAAAAAAAAAAAACATTGGAAAAAGAGGGCGGGAATTAAGGATGTTTTAAGAATTAACATATTTGTACAATCATACTTGATAATTATGGTGGACAAATTTGGTATGGTCAAAATTTGGATAATTGATTTTAAAAACAATTTTTGAAATGGATGAATGCGATATTGTCGGTATGAATTATCAATTAAGATTATCAAATAAAATTGTACAAATAGCATATTGATATTTTAATACGGCCTTGCCAAGACCCGAACCGGCCCCACCTCCCCTCCTTAATTCTCGATAGGACAAGGGATGGGGAGGACCGTCCCGATCGCATATTCATTATTAGCCATATCATGCTAAAAGCCTCGAAACCGAACCCCCAACCAAGAGTTCATTTCTAATTCGAGTTGAGCAAATCTCTCTTACTCAACCCGCAGCCGCTCAACCATATTTTCCTCACCCCAACTTAACCGGAGTCCAATCCAACGCTCTATCTCTCTCTCTAGTGGAGAAGAAGGAGGCTCAGACTTCTTTTACAGTCACTGGTCAAGTATTCTTGATCAAATTTGGCTGAGCTACGTTGACTTCACCCCTCCAATTCTCCAAAATTACTTTTTCCTTTTCGATTCTGCATTTTTGTTCAGATCTTTTATTTATTTTTATTTTTATTATTATTATTTTTGTAATCACAATGGAGGATGATAAATCAGCATTGTCGCAGAAACTAATCGAAACAGTTCATGAAATTTCGGCAATTTCCGATTACAGAAGCACAGTGAAGAAGCAGTACACGAATCTAGCTCGGAGGTTGAAGCTGTTGACTCCAATGTTTGAAGAAATTCGAGATAGCAAAGACCCATTGCCCGATGACTCCTTTAAATCTTTAGCTTCTTTAGCAAACGCGCTTGAATCAGCCAAAGAGTTGCTTCGATTTGGTAGTGAAGGCAGCAAGATTTATCTGGTGGGTATAGCATAATTCTTCTTCATTAGTTTGTTTTTAATTTTCATGCTAAGGTTCAATGGTCATTTCATTTAATTTGGATCACAGATTATTTTAGTTCGGGTTTTTTTTTTTTTTTAATTATTATCTGATTTTTTTGAACGTGGTCCCCTTTCTAGATTAAGTAAATATCAAATCTGAGTGTTTTGGGTGAGAGTTCGCTTTCTAGTAATCTTTGAAAATAAAAGTGAAAAGTCTAGCCCGTGTTTGGTTTGTGTTTTAGTGTATCTGAATTGTTTCATTAAGCATTTTGGACGGGATTGGTTCTTGTTTATATTGGATCAGAGTTCACAAGATTCTCTAGTACTAGGGATCCTTACATAGAATAGCTTTCAAAGTTGACATTAATGCTCTCTAAACATATTTGTAATCTTCCATGAAATTGGGGAAATTTCAAATGTCATTGGTTTGCATTTAGATGAGATGTTGTGCATTTACATGACACTGTGTATACAGTGTTAGAGAAATGGAGTGAACCAAGTAATAAAGTGAGCTTTTTTCAAGATTCTCTAGTACTGGGATTGTTCTTGCATAGATAAGTTTCTAAGTTTTCATCATTTGCTTAGATTTTGAAACTTTTGAGACGGTCTTATATTTTCGTTATATTCGACAACTAATAGTTTACCGAGAATCCATAAGCACTCCACATGATGGATATATCTTATGGTCGTCTTATAATGAGAGTGACAAATAATACACTTTTAGCATGATGGTAAGACGCAACCAATAACTATGAGAAAATTTGCTTATTGGGGGTAAATGATCACAAGTAGCATTAAATAAATTGCCAACTCTTTAGTATCCGCAGTAAGCAAGATAAGCTAGATCTTCAAATAGCTAATATAAGAAGGAATGTAATAACTTTTAGACAGAATAATCGTAGTAAGAAAATAAAGCCAGCTAGCCTATTATCCATGGTAAGCAAGATAAGATAGATCTTCAAATAGCTACTATAAGAAGGTAAAAGTAGTAACATTTGTAGAGAATGAGCATAGCAAGGAAAGAAAACTAGCTAGCCCTTTAAATTATCGATAGCAAAGTCAGAATGTAGATAAGGATGGCCAACCTCCAATCCCAAGGTTTACATATTCACTATTATGAGCCACAAAACTAAACTAGTGAATTCTCTTTTGCCTATCGGCAGTTGACTTGTTTAGCAGTATTTGCACTGAATTCTCAAGTCTCCAAGTGGGCCAAATTGGCCTCCCACAACCTTAGCTTTATAGAGAATTCCACTCCTATGTCTAGAAACTTGTAGCTTGGCTTGGGGTCTCTCAAGTGGTGGTTCCATCCGTTTTATTGTATTTTCTTTTAAGATTAGGATTATGCTTGGCCAAAAGTAAATAATCTAGTTATTTTATGGATAAGGATTGTATATGACTATATGCGATGTTCTTGTTAATTATTTAATAGTATATTTTCTATGTAGTTATTTCTTCTCGATTTTGACTTCCCTTCATCATGTAACGTAGTCCTGGAAGTTATAGCTGGACATTAGAACACCATGAATATGAAGACATGTTTTAGCTATTTACTCTATGAATAATTCTATTTGTACATAATTACTTACCGAATTGACAAGTGGCGGCCCATAAGAATGTATTTAAGATATTAATAGGAAACGAACATTCGTTTCCTTTTAATTATTCTTGAATTAGAAGAAAATACTCAGACACATAGTAGTAATAGTCATATTTAGTGTCCTTTTGCATACTATATGAATTATTAGAAATATTTAAGAAATATCTTTCCTATCTTCAAAGAAAAATGTCAGGGACTTGGCTCTTCTAAGCTATCGTGCTACACTTAGCTCCTTAATTCTACCCCTCAAGGTATTAGTTAAGGCAATATATTGGCAGCCCTCGCAAGTGCACCAACTTTCACACTCAATACCTTGCTAATGTAAGGAAGTGAAAAATCAAAAGTATTTTAGGACAAAACTTGGAAAAGAATTTTATACTCCTTAGGATAAAAACGTTACTACAAGTACACTCAAGCTTTCTTCAATGCTCTCACTTGGTTGGTTACCAAAACTCCCTTGACTGATTAATACTCCCTCCTCATTAGATGGACAATATAATTTAAACCTATTCAAAGGTTACTATTCTTATGCTAGAATTTTCTATAATGTAAGCTTTCTAGCAAGGTTGTCTCCACAGCCTTCTAAAGTGCTTATACAAGTTTCCTACCAATTCCTTATATGAAACATTCTAAATTACTTGTCTTTCCTCATGTATAGAATTCTATCCACAAGGTGTGCATTATGCTGGCCTGCATTGTCTGCCAGCTTTGGCTATCTCGTCACCCTGCCTTTAGCCCCTTGCCTCACTTCTCACGCATTCTTGAGTGCAAGTTTCACTTGTTGCAGGAATTCGACTGTCACGGCTGGGGTGTGACATAGAGCTCTTAATTGATTGTTTAAGATCAAAAAAGATCGCAACAATATAACTCTAACGATTCTAAGTGGATATAAGATTCACGTGAAAAAAGATGATTTGGGTGTTTTTCCTAATTCTGCTTTGGAATTATTATTCAAGTGTTCACTGATATCTATTGATTGCAATTACGTTGTAATTTGAAATCTATATGTGATTCTCTTCTCTTTTGGAGAACCTCTCTTGGCACTGCATGCATATTGAACATATTGAATTATTTCTTTTGGTTCATCTATGGTTTGGGGCGTTTGTTTTATTCACTTTTGCAATGGCCTACATACCTGAAAAATGTAAATACCCTTGGTTTTAGCTTTTGATGAACATAAAGGAAGAAGTTGATCTAAGACCCCAACTTAATTGCTGGACATTTAATGTCTTCCCACCATTAAGTGTCTTTTAGATTTTATCTGTTGTAATTAATTCCTCTTAGCAAATATTGAATTTGAACTTTGTTGCTTGCCAATATCAGTCTGCTGTCCTATACTCATCTACCCAGTAATGAAGCACTAAAATATCACTTGCAGGTCTTGGAGAGAGAACAAGTCGTGAAAAAATTTCAAGAAGTGACCGCTCAATTGGAACAAGCTTTGTGTGGAATTTCTTTCGAAAAACTTGACATAGCTGATGAAATTAAGGAACAGGTATAAATTAGTTCTTGACTTGTGAACTTGCGCAGCCATGAAGGCTGGACATTCTAGCAGAGTACTTTATTATTGTAACGGGTCCACTAAGCAGTTTCCAGTGCATGAATGTTGATTTTTTGGATGGATTTGTTCGTCTGAAATGTGCATGTGTCTGATTTTGGAATTTGTTTAATTTTTATGTCTCTGATATCTATTCAATCATTAATTTATTTTGTTTCCAGATTGAGCTCGTTCTTGCTCAGTTCAGAAGAGCCAAGGGGAGGGTCGACTCAGTCGATGTTGAGGTGTATGAGGATCTTTTGTCCCTGTACAGTAAGAATAATGAAGCTTCTGGAGATACAGATGTCTTAAGGAGATTGGTTGACAAATTACAACTTGTCGGCATAGCGGACTTGACTCAAGAATCACTAGCTTTGCATGAGATGGTGGCTGCCACTGGTGGGGACCCAGAGCAAAGCATAGAGAAGATGTCTATGCTACTAAAGAAAATTAAGGATTTTGTGCAGATAGAGAATCCTAACATCGATTCTCCTTTAATGGAAAAGTCGATTCCTGCGAGTAGTAGTGGAATTATATCAACAGAGGGAATTCAGAAGAACCCGGTCATACCAGATGATTTCCGTTGTCCTATATCGTTAGAGCTGATGAAGGATCCTGTCATAGTCTCAACGGGACAGGTATTGCAGTGGATTTTTGCCTTTTGCTCAATAAAACAAGTTGCAATACTCTCTCTCTTGTTCTTTGAAATCTTAAATAGTGCTTTTGTTTCTTCTTATTCATTTTTCTATGAAATGATACATGAATTGTCCAAGATTGTTTTCTTTAGGAGTTTGTTTCAAAGAATGAACATGGTGCTATGAACATACTGCCTTGAACACCTCGCTCTAGAATGAATTAAAATTTGAGAAATAGATAAAGCCATTGTTTGAACCCCATTTTTTTGGGTTAATAAATTTTGGAATAATGATTTTTTGGAGAATGTGTGGTTCCGTACGTAGGGAAAAGTTTTGAGTTTGTGTAAAATTATTTTATTAGGAGAATATATGGTTGAAAATGAGTTTTGAGGAGATGGGGCTCAAACAAGGGCAAAGTTTGTATTGTAGTCTGCACATGACATGTTCAATTTAATGTTTCATGTTGCTGGTTCTAGTAAATGATGAGAGAAAATACTTTAGAACTCCATGAAGGGGAGAGAAGAGCCGGGGGGGTGGTTGGAGAATTTTGTTGAAATTTTCGTGATTGGTTCTTTTGTACTTAAACTGATTTAAATTTCTATCTGCTGTAGACATATGAAAGATCGTGCATCGAGAAATGGTTGAAGGCAGGACATGACACTTGTCCAAAGACACAGCAAGCCCTTAGTAGCACTGCTCTTACACCGAATTATGTCCTGCGTAGCCTTATAGCACAGTGGTGCGAGGCAAATGGAATTGAACCCCCGAAACGACCAGGCAGTCTACCAAGTAAGACAACATCAGCTTTCTCCCCTGCTGAGCGTACAAAGATAGAAGCTCTTCTCCATAAGCTCACGGCCGGCAACCCCGAAGATCAGCGTTCTGCAGCAGGTGAAATTCGCCTTCTTGCCAAGCGGAATGCTGACAATCGTGTGGCAATTGCTGAAGCTGGTGCCATTCCTTTGCTTGTCCAACTTTTATCAACACGTGATTCCCGCACCCAGGAGCATGCTGTTACTGCACTTCTTAACCTTTCCATTTGTGAAGATAACAAGGGAAGTATCGTATCTTCTGGGGCCGTGCCTGGTATAGTTCACGTGCTCAAAAAGGGTAGCATGGAAGCACGGGAAAATGCCGCGGCCACCCTATTTAGCCTTTCAGTAATAGATCAAAATAAGGTTACAATTGGTGCTTCTGGAGCAATTCCACCACTTGTGACACTTCTAAGTGAAGGTACACAAAGGGGGAAGAAGGACGCCGCTACAGCACTCTTCAACTTGTGCATATATCAAGGTAACAAGGGAAAGACCATTAGGGCAGGAGTCATCCCTACACTGATGCAGCTGCTTACCGAACCTCAAAGTGGCATGGTGGATGAAGCGCTTGCTATACTGGCAATATTGGCTAGTCACCCAGAAGGGAAGGCGGCTATTGGAGATGCAGAGGCAGTACCTGTTCTAGTCGATGTCATCGGGAATGGATCCCCGAGGAACAAAGAAAATGCAGCTGCTGTTTTGGTGCATCTCTGTTCGGGAGACCAACAATACCTTGTCGAGTCTCAGGAACTCGGAGTAATGGGTTCGCTACTTGATTTGGCTGCAAATGGCACAGAAAGGGGCAAGCGCAAGGCTGCCCAATTGCTCGAGCGGATGAACAGATTTGTCGAAACACAAAAGCAGGCCCAGGAGCTAGCTGATACTCGGATTCAAACTCAAACTCAGGACCAAATGTCACAGCCACCCTCATCTACTGATGCTGTCAATGTTTAAGTTTTCTTGTTCCTTTTCCGTTTTCTTTAGTTGGAATTGTTTATTTTTCCCTTTTTTTTTTTTAACCTTCTGAGTATTCAAGCCTTCAAGGGGATATAGATTGGTTAAAAAGGGAAGGTGGAAGATCACCACTCCCATCTATTACAGGCCAAGCTATATAGGACATGACATGAAGGTCACCTTTGTAATTTAAACAAGTGTAAACATCCTCAGTTTTTATTGGAGAAGTTTGTTGCTAAAAAATCTTGTGTGGTCCTTAACCTATCTATATTATAACAAGTAATTTCTCCTCCTACTATGTTGACAATGACATCTCCAACTTTTGAAGTTCGTAGCAAGTGATCCTATCCGTTTTGCTGTTAATTTTAGCTATATATATATATATATATATATATATATATATATATATATATATGTCCTTTACAAAAAAAAAAAAAACCCGAAAACACAAGTTATAAGGTAAAACCCCAAAAATACCCTCATTGGAAGGAGAAGAAAAAGTCTAACCACGTGAAAACTGTCCAAATATTTCCCAAAACCGACCACTATTCACAAAGGATCTGGCCACCCACCGACAAAGATGACCCACGCAGAACAAATGTTAGTTTTTTTTTTGATTTGAAAACATACTCCTCGTATATATACACTTAAAGCTCGAATTTTTTTGTGTGATTATGAAATGTATGAGTAGATCTAGGCTATAGGGAAATTTTTTTGAGTGTATATTTTCATTTTTGGACCTTGAATCGCCGGAAATGACGATTTTCAGGCCATTTCCGGATACTGCACGGAACTGCCGATCCAGAAATGGACCGGCGGTTCCAGAAATGGACCGGCGGTTAACAGCCGTTCCAAAACGGACCGGCGGTTAACCGCCCTTTTGGTTGACCAGCGATTAACCGCCGGTCCAGTTCTGGAGGTCAATTGGGCCCCCAATGAATTGGGCCGGCTGTTAAAGTTGGCCCGCTTAGTTTTTTTATATATATAATTTAATAAATGTATAATTAATATATATATATATATATATATATATATATATATATATATAATTTGATAATATATAAAAATTTATATTATTAATTTTAATTTTAATATGATAATTATTAATATAATGAAATTAATAATTGTAATTGTTAATAAATAATTTTATATTATTTATTAACAATATATATATAACTTTAATTTCTTCAAATTTAATTAAATAAAATTTATATTATTTATTTAATTTTAATAATTTGCTTTTGTTTGAATTATATATATATATATATTCTGTAATTAAATATTCATTGTAAAACAAGTCTTGAATTTTTCAAATTTAATTAAATAATATTTATATTCCTTATTTAATTTTAATAATATCTTTTTGTTTGAATTTTTTTATATATAATTAAATAAATAAATTGAAATTGATAATTATTAAATTGAGAAATTCTTTTTTATAGATATTTATAGAATTAAATATTTTACGAAGCTGATTAAAAATTTTATAATTAAATAAGTAATTTTAATTTGATAATTAATAATATAATTAAATAAATAATTGTAACCGTTAAATATTATTTTTTAACAAATTAGTTACTTCTTATATTGTCCTTTAATTTTTTTTTGATAATTTAATAAATCAAATATATATAATTAAATCTTTTACACATTTCATTACGATTTATATATTTAATAAATAATTGAATATTAAATAAAAATTTATATAATTTTATGCTTTACGTAATTTGAGCAATCGAATATCAAATAGATATTTGTAGAATTAAAAAAATTTATATGGTTAAATAATAAATTTTATTTTGATAATATAATAAAATTTATATTTATAATTTTCATTTTAATTTTAATTTTAATATGATAATTAATAGTATAACGAAATAAATAATTGTAATTGTTATATAATTTTTTTTAAAAAAAATTAGGAACTTCTTATTTTTTTTCGTTTAAATGTTTTTCATAAATGAAAAAAATAAAATATTAAATAAATATTTTACATAATATAATAAATTGAATATTAAATAAAAATTTAATATACTTTTATATTTAACGTATTTTAATAACTCGAATATTAAATAGATATTTATAGAATTAAATATTTTACAAAGCCGATTAAAAATTTTATAATTAAATAAGTAATTTTAATTTGATAATTAATAATGTAATTAAATAAATAATTGTAACCGTTAAATATTATATTTTAACAAATTAGTTACTTCTAATTTTTTCGTTTAATTTTTGTTGATAATTTAATAAATTTAAAAAAAATTTATATTTATAATTATAATTATAAATTTAATATGATCATTAATAGTATAACGAAATAAATAATTGTAATTGTTATGCGATTATACTGTATGTCATTATCTTATGTTCGAAGTGTTGATAGTTAAATTGCGTGTAGACGTATTCAACACGTGTCCGTGTCGGTTCTTCATAGTCAATCATAAATGCATTTGATGCTTATTCACTTTAGTTCAGTTGCTACAGTTCATGGAGTTCTTTTGTGTACCTTATGAACCTAAATTAGGGGAGGGACTCTTCTTGATGTCTCAAGATCTGATTACTTGATGTTTAATTGTTTCTTTGGTATATGTTGTCATATTTCTCATTTCCTTTCTTTTCTGGACCAATTGTTGAAATTCGTGGGGTAAATTTCTAATTCTTTTCCGCTGGACTGCACATGATGCGCCTGTACTTGGGAAGTCATAATGGATATCATTAGGTACATGAGTATAAATAGCAACAGAGTAAACATGATTTTTCTTCTTAAAAAGAGGGGTATAAAATAATTTGACGCGATGTTATGCTTTGGAAGATATCAATGTAAAACGAGCCCTGCTGATTGCTAGGTTCTTCATATGGTAACATAAAAAGCCTAAAAATGTTATATCTTGACTTGCTTAGTATTCAAGCTGAGCTTAGATCAATTTTTGACCAATCAGATCAGACGTGAGTTCAAACAATTTGGTTGCTTTGCACTATTTTTGCTAGCTGTAACACCGAGAGAAACTACAGAAGCCTAGAAACAAGTTCAACCTTAAGTTTGTTTATTTCGAACAATCCAACCCTGAGCTACTCAAGTCCTGTTTGATTGAGGTCTTGAGATTCATGGCATTCACAAGTCAGTTAAATTATAAGTTGTGGTCATCATATATTCTCTTCATACATAAAATTTCATGCATAATTTCTTTATGCTTTTCTATTAACTTAGTTTTATGGGCATATTGCGGGGCCAGAATGGAAGCCATCTTGAACCTAGGCCTGTTCCAGAGGCTCTTCCAAATAAGTGTGACTGGGAGATTGATCCTGGTGAACTGGACTTCTCGAGCTCAACAATCATAGGGAAGGTCTGTATTCAAAACTTACCAATCAAATCTTTTTTGTACGTTAGTCGCTGTTCAGTTCGATGCAGTAGATAATAAGTAATCCAATGCTACAGTGTTTTTAATGAACAAAAATATTGATATTTTCGGTCTATATTTTAATTTATAATCTCATTCTTTTCACCAATGTAATGGTCTGCCTCTATCCTTAAAAGTGGAACATTTAAAGAAATTACATTTAATGTTGAAAAGTTTGTTAAACCAGTTGGATTTAAGGGTTTAGTTGGATATAAATTTGTTTGTAGATTCTGTTAATAAATGGAATGTAGTCAAGAATTGCCTTCTTGTGTTTTTGATATTTTGATTCTTGGATAACGTCAGTGTTTTGTGGTTATACTCTTTTATTGTACATTACCATCTTCTTTCTATAATAGTGATCCCCTATTATTAATTCCTCAACGGAATTGTTGTTTTACTTTTGTTTATTATTTGGGGGTGGGGAGCATGTTCACCCCCAATGGCACTTTCATGGAATGGTACTACCGCCTTTTTATTCTATTTTTGTGTTGGTTGGAAATGTTACTGAATGACCATCCATTTTGCTTCAAATAGGTGACACGTGTATTCAAACTTGTGAACAATGAAAGTCCAATATTCATGGTGTACAAACTATCCCCTACTAATGGAAGTTGATGCTTATATAAATTGTAGTCTTCCCTCTTCATATTTAAAGCTCTGATGTAGGGGTTTTTTCCCCCAAAATTTAAGATTGATTCAACATTCAAACTACTGTATTAAAATTCTCCTCTTCTGTTCAAATGCTCATCGTGATTTCTAGTTTGCAAAGGGTAAACTATTGGTGGTAATACCCTTGGATATCAAAACTTTTCCGATTATGTACTGCTCTCTACAATTTTGTATAAATAACATCTATGTTAGTTATAATCCCTCTTCATTCAACAATTACCGCTTCTCATTACTACATTTAGCTTTCCAGTTCTGCTTTCTATGAGTTTTTCCACTAGTATACACTACAAGCACCAAATAAACTAAAGAAAGAACAGAAAAAACAGAAGTGAAAGAAAAAGATAAAAAAAAAATGAATCATCATCCCATCTAAAGGGAATTTGAATTTTTTTTTAACAAATTGAAAAAAATAAATAATAATGACATGAAAAAAAGGGGGTAGGCAATCTGCCATGCCCCGCCTCACCTTAATCCCGTTTTGGCTTAATAGGATATGGGGACGGAGTAAGGTGATAAAACACCCAATGGGGGCAAAAGACGAGAATAGCTGCCTCGACCTTCACCCACTCCATTACAATCCCTATCTCTCCCGTAGTTAGGTCACATTTCACGAGGTTTGATTTTTGTTAGTCATAAATAATGGGCATTGTATGAAACTATGTATAGCGCATTTGTAAGATCTCAGTTTCTGTACATTCCGTTGCTAAAAATGCACTAAAGGAGAATAATAAGGGCTAAAGTTCAAAGAAAACCATAAATTTCCGTATATATCGAATTTAGTAAAAGAAAAAAACTTCAAATGTTTTAACATAATACAACGTTAGAAAATGATAATAGAAGATTGTGTACAAGATCATTTGAATTGATTATAAATAAAATATTTCCTAGAGACCCGTAGCGAATCCAGAATCAAAGTTCAACATGGGCCGATCGACTGTTGAATGTTGGTTGTTGACCATTGACCGTCGACAATCAACGATCGTAATAACGATGTCGTTTATTAATATTTAATTAAATAATATTAAAAATTATTCAATATATATGTAAATGTACTAAAACGTAAAATTATAAACATATGAAAATATAATTTAATACAACCCAAAATACTAAAAAAATATGATACAGCCTTGCTCGCATCTAATGAGTGAAAAAATTTCATAAATGCCTAAATCAATGAAGTTCAAGTGCTCAATTAAAAAGGTATCAATCTAATAAGTAATAAGTACGTTAAAATCACTCCAACATATTGAGAAATTCATCGATAGTTTTCACTAGTTTAGATATGAAAACCTTAGACTGTGGAGAAGCAAATGCACCATTTTCACCACAAATAGTCTCAATTAAGAAATCCAAACCACCAATACATAAACACAGGCCATTATCATTCACACCATAATATTTAAAATTTTAGTCTAAACATTTCTGCAAAAAGATCTTATCAAAATTTTAATGAGGAAATTTTAAAATAAGTGCTCTAATGGAAAAGTAAATACCAACGAAGATGGAACCTTTAGACCCTAACTACTTAACCAGATTTACCTGTTCGACGAATTGTTTAAACCAAGAAACACAAAAATCCCCAAACCAACCACAACCCACTTCAATTCACATCCCAAAACCCAAAAATTCAATCCAAGATAGGCTCAACCAATTACCTTAATTCCAGTGAACGGTTGGCATTGTTCTTCTTCAGGTACAATATCAGGCCGTAGCTCACCGGCTTCGCGAAACATTACTCCATCTCGAAGAGACTACCCTTATCAAGAATCAAGTTGCAAATTGTCTGGGCCGGGTTGAGGTAGCATCAAATGTTTCCTTAGCGCCGTTGACAAAGGTAATAGTAATCTTTGGCGGATAATCGTTCATGTGGTGCTTGACCTGGACCCGATAGGGGGGTACTTTTTAAAATACCTTTGTCAAAGCAATCATTTTAGACTTTGTCCCTTTTTTTTAACCATTCACCACAATAGCCGTTTTGAAGTGGAATGACAAAAGTACCCTTAAAATAATATACAATTACAATTATATGTTAATGTTTAAAGACAATAATACCCTTTTTTAAGTTATAAAAAAGGCCAAACACTTCCCACTTAAAATTTTAAAATCAAATTACTTTCTTTATCGATTTATTCCAACACAGATAAAAACAGTTTCATTTTTCATCTGTTTCAAACTTGAAAACAGACAAATTTATCAAACGATCAACAAGTAAATATTATTCACAGCCATCAGCGAAATCGGTAAGTATATTTACGTATTTTTAATTGGGCTTCAATGAAATTATAATGTACATTTTATTAATTTTTAAATCTTTTTTCTATGTATATGAAAAATTTATGTTCTTAAATGGAACTATATAATTTTTTTTAATAAAAACGAGCAAAAAATTTCACTTGTGTATGAGATTTTTCAGACAAATTTTATGATATACAGAGAAATCGCACTCCCGGACTTGCGGGCCCGCACGCTCGGACTTGCGGTAGTCCGGCCCGGACTTTGAGGACGTCCGGGCCCGCACATCCGGAAGTCCGGACCTGCACGCCCGCACGTCCGGGTTGAAAAATTTTAGTTAATTTTTTTTTTAACAAAATATTTTGTCTGATGCAGCAAATATGGCAGTTGCAGTCCCAGTTCTTCACTTTGGTGAATTTGAAGAGGATGTAAATGGTCAATGGGAATGGAAATGGACAAGTGAAATACATGGCACAATTCCGATTTTAATAACATCAAGTACGTCGTATGCAGAAATGTACAGTGAGATACAGAATATGCTCAATGTCGATCCCGCCCAGTACGATATGGAATTGGGATTTCTATGGAACAACGAACATTCATCAATTCCAGTTCCACCTGTAAAGGTTACATCTGAACATTGCATGAAGGCTCTATTTGCATTGAACCAATTTCCCATGACTACTCCTCTCTGCGTAAATTTAGTGAAAAAGAATGTCCCCGATAGTGAACATGAAGAGCTCGATGGAGGGGATCGTAATGTGAATGATTTTTGGAACACAGTGGAGATAGCTCGTGAGGATGATGTGGTTATTCCCGATACAGTGGTTCCTCACCTCACCAATACGCACAGGATTCCCTCGATGGTTCATTCCAACGAGAATGAAAATGAATTTACGAATGAAGATTTGATTGCTTTATCCCATCGAAGACATGGGTCGAGTTCACAAGATAGGATCAGTACACGTACTTCTAATTGTTCCCGTACAGTTCCAGATGATGAAGATGTATATGTCGAGCAACTGTTCGAAACAAAAAAACATTTGCAGGAAGCAGTGCATCGGATTGCTTTAGGAAATAATTTTGAGTTTAAAGTTAAAAAATCGGACAAGTCAACGTACACAATTGTCTGCATTGACGACGGTTGTCACTGGCGTTTGCGAGCGACAAAAATGGACACGAATGAGTGCTTTGTAATTCGTAAGTATGCACGGGAACATACTTGCGAAGTGGGTATTCGTCGAAATGATCACAGGCAAGCCCGGGCATGGTTCATTGGTCGACAAATAAAGGACAAGTTTCAGGACCCACGAACGATCTACAGACCTCGGACATCATCAATGACTTCCGACGAGATTACGGGGTGGTTATGAGCTATCAGAAAGCCTGGAAGGCCAAAGAATGCGCATTGGAGGATTTAATGGGTTCGGCCGAGGAAAGTTACGCTAAATTGGCCAGATATTGCCATAACATGGAGAAAACTAATCCTGGATCAGCATTTTATATTGATACAGAGTATGGGAATCGCTTCAAGTATTTCTTCATGGCCCTTGCACAGTGCATTAGAGGATTTCGTACGGCAATGCGACCCGTAATTCTAGTCGACGGTACAACCCTGAAGGCTAGATACGAAGGTAAGTTGATTATTGCTACGTGTCAAGATCCCAACATCTAAATTTACCCTCTTGCGTTCGGTATAGTCGATGGAGAGAATGATTTAGCGATGCGTTGATTCTTTACGAAGCTGAAGGAAGTAATTGGAGACGTCGAGAACCTTGCATTTGTAACTGACCGGGGGCAGTCAATAATAAATGGTATCGCCGAAGTTTTTCCCGAGGCACATCACGGTTATTGTATGTACCATATACAGGGCAACCTTAAGACGAAGTTTCGGGGCAGTGGCATCGTTCCATTGTTTAGGAGAGCTGCAGAGACATACAGTTTTGAAGAGTTTGAAAAGTTCATGGTCGAAATAGAGTGTAAATCACATGCTGCGTGGGTTTATCTAACAGAGATGGGGATCGAACATTGGGCTCGATCACACTTTCCAGGACGTCGATACAACATGATGACGTCGAACAATGTTGAGTCGCTCAATGCGCTATTCAAGAAGGATCGAGAGTTACCAATTCTCGCAATGATTGAGCAAATTCGTAACAAGCTGCAGCAGTGGTTTCATGACCGACGTGAGGAATCCCAAAATTGCACAAGTGTGCTCACTCCGGCTCAGGAAGATAAGATCTTCAAAACTCTAGAGGTTGCGAGGAAGGTATTGGTGGAACCACTAGATCAGTTTCGCTTCTCCGTGAGATGTGGCAGTAATATCGGGTTCATCGTGGACTTGAATGATAACACATGCACATGTAAAAAGTTTCAGTTGGAGAGTTTTCCGTGTATGCATGCGGTGGCAGTGGCTATGCATAGGGGATTTCCTCCGCACACCTTATGCAGTCATTATTACATGACTGATTATTGGAGATCGGCATATGCTGAAACGATATTTCCTCTACCAAATGAAGGTGAGTGGGAAGTTCCCGACCACATTCTTCCACTTAATAATTTGTTGCCACCCATAGTGGGACCACGTGCTCCGGGACGTAGACGGACGTCTAGAATACCATCAACTGGAGAATTTCCTCGACCTCGTAAGTGCGGCAGGTGCGGTGCAACAGGGCATACTCGTCAATTTTGTACAAGTCAGATTCCTCTACATAACAATTCAACGGATGTGTAATATTATGTAATAATTTGATTTTTATAACGAAGTAATATTTTTTTTTTATTTATTGTCATTAAATAATCAACATAATTAATTGAATATTAAATTATATATAGACGTGTTAATTCATGTAATATTTAAATTAAGAACTAACGATAACAATATTTACATTTTTTACAATAAAAGAATAATGTCAACAGCACTAAGGATCACATCTGGATTCATACAAATCGCAAGCTAACTTCAACCTGCACATGTCTATCAAAGGTTGATTTATTGGACTAATGTTGCGATCAATGCTCAAAAACTCTATGTACTTTATTGCGAATATACCACAATCGCCCCTGCAAGCAAATATAATATATTAGTTCGATAACATATAATAACTAAAAACTAAATTTTCAAAATAAAAAATTGTAAATTCTTACGATACTACTTGTCTCTCCGTCGTCGTGTTCCGTTGAATGGCTAATTTGTCATTTACTTGAATATTCGCTTGTCTAGCCATCATAGGAATAATCACACTCATCGGCTCTAGTATACGCTGCAGTTGGTCTTGGGTCAAACATCCATGGTCGGAGTCGTACACATATATAGTCGAATCCGCGAATACAATCTCAGCTGCGAAACAGTGTGAGTTCGCGATCATTGGGACGTACATGTGTACAATCCGTCCACGGCTTCCCATTTGTCGGCTCCAGCCCAATGACCCACTCCATCATATAGTCGGGCACCACATATCCATTTCCATTAAGTATGAGTGTGCCGTACTCAATATCAATGGCACGTGCGAACCCGCAGCTAAGGATGACTCGACCAGGAATGTCAAAAGATTTCGGGATCTCCGAGCTCGATCCCGCAACAATTCCATAATCATGTCGATGTGCTAACAAATAAGAATGAGAACGCAAATAATTAAGTAAAACAACAAATAATTAAACGATACAACAAATAAGAACGAGAATGCACTTACATCATCGGCGAGCCAAGCACCACTAGTCAAAACATCATCGAACCACTTCTTCGCGTTCGATATCATCCTCGACCCCACCCTATGGATGTCCCTAAAAAAATGAAAAAGTGAAGTGTTACACAAATCATAGATGATCTCGCATGTACTTTAGGCAAATCATTAAATACTTACTCATGCTTAAGTTTATTGAACCAATCATGAAACGCTTTCTTCCGAACTCAGTCGACCTCGCGGAAGAGATTGGGGTATGTCCCGTCCAAGAACGGCCGCCTCTTAGCCTCGGCCGTGAAAGGGGAAATAATGTACTGTGACGGCAATCTCGGTCTCCTACCAACCACCAGCGGTGTCATGTCAACAGCACGCTTCGTACCCTTCCTCACCTCCACAACCTCATCCACCGCAACCTCATTTGGTACCCCCCTCTCCGGAGTCCCCTGCGACACCAAAACTATGTCATCCGGTACCCCTCTCTCCACCACAACCTCATCTACCGCAACCTCATCCGGTACCCCCCTCTCCACCTCCGTCGGTACCCTGTCAATCATCTCCTCCGACAGTCTCCTCTCCGCCTCCTCCGGTGCCCTCCCATCCGCCTCTTCCGGTGCCCCCCATCCGCCTCCTCCGGTGCCCCCCCTCCGGTACCCCCTCATCCGCCTCCTCCGGTACCCCCTCAAAAAATGAGTCTATGTCTCCCCCCACGGCCCAGTCCATCCACCTCCACCGTCACCCCCTCCATCCCGATGATTGTGATTCCTTCGCAGGGATGCTACGTCACCCCGTAACTCAGACCGAAAGTCCCCTATCTCGTTTTGCAGATCTACCACATGGCTACGTAGGGCTCCAACATCATTATAAACATCGTCGATATGTCCTCTGAGCTCTCGTCGCATCTCGCCCATCTCCTCCGACAGTCTGGCATACTTAGCGTCGACCTGCCGTCCCAACTCGCGTCGCATTGCGCCCATTTGACCCGCTATAAACTCGGTAAGGCGGCCATATAGATCATCTGACGGCGGCGGCGACCTCGGTGCCGGGGAGGACCTCGGCGGCGGCGGCGACCTCGGTGCCGGGGCGACCTCGGCGGCGACCTTGGCGGTGGGGGTGAGGACCTCGGCGGCGACTCTGACCTCGGTGCCGGCGGCGACCTCGGCGGTGGGGGTGAGGACCTCGGCGGCGGCGACCTCGGTGATACCGGACGGCACCCCTGAAACAATGAACAATCTGAATTATTAATGTAATTAAAAATTCAACACGATAATCAACATATTATATTCAATAAACATACCATATCCCGATCAACGATGGACTCGGGCATATGATCATCTGATGCGGCTGAGATAGAAAAGCAACGCATGTAACTCTGACCTTCCTCCTCTATCGACGGGGTCAACTCAGTGAGGACTTCAACCTAACATATTGACGTTTTACTGAGTTAATGACTGCCCACGTACAATATAAATCGAAAAAATGTATAATATGTACCTCAGGATCGTCGAGGAAAGCTGATATTTGTTTACCAAGTGGCCTGCCATGTGCTCGCCATTGATAAATCCGAGGGCAGCATGTCTCCACTCTCTTAGCATACTGGTCAGCCAATATGGGGACAGTCTCGTACATCCATATCTGCAACATTTACAATTATCATATATATAATTTAATAACAAAAAATAAATAATTTATTGTGTTCAACATTTACCTGTAAAGCCAACGGCAGGCCATATGCATCATACTTGCGCTCGGGTCTACCCCCCTTAGGCATCGAATACTCCCTTTTGAAGTGTCGTAAGGTATCCGCAAAACATCGCTGCCCCCAAGGATAGCTGTTGAAGGCATCAATGTCATCAACAATCTCCAAATGAAAAAAGTCGATCGACGTCTTCTTGTGATGACACCTGAGTACGCTCTCGACGATAAGCACCATACCCAGCTTCAACCTGTCAGACATATTCTCGCATGCCCTGACTGCATCTATCAATTGCCCAGGAGTGACTGCTGCCTGCCCGTGAAAATATTCATTCAATAGCCTATTGTTCCTCGGAATACGGGCCCGTGCTGAATCTTCGCCAGTACACATCAATCCGGTGATCATGGCAAACTCAAATATAGAAAATCTAACCACCTTGCCCCCAAGATTGAAATGAAGGGCATCTCCATCAACCGACTTGAGCAGCCGACATAGCAACGCATCGAGTATCTGCCCAGAAAACTGTACGTTGCGCAATGAATACAATGGCCATAAGCAGGACCGCCTCAATATATCCGCGTGCTCTTCGTCGAGCAAATCTAATACCACTGTAAAAATAGCAAAGTTACAGTTCGCTGTAACTTTGCTAGACATCTGTCTCACCACATCGTCCAAGTGGTAATTCATCCTACAAAATTTCAAACGTTAGCATCATGTACAAGATATAATAGACAAAATATATTATGAGAAAATTAAACTATATTCACTACTATCCGCAATAATCAGTTGAGTATCAAACTATTTCTTATTTTAATCGTCAATTGAATATTTTATTAATTTTTATACAATATTTAATTATAATTAATAGAATAGCAAATAAACATTTCGAAGAAACCATTTATTTTGTTTCTTAAACCTTTTGTTATTTAGGCGTAAATAATATTTTATTTTGAAATAAACGACTAGTTGTAACTAAATAGTAATCAAATTATTAAAATTTGCAAATTAAATAAACTAATAAATAAATAAATTTCAATTATTATTTTTTATTTAAAGTTTTATAAACAATTTCAATAAGTAATTTAAAATAAATATATTAAATCGCTTATTTTTTTTTTCGTAAACAAATTAAATAAGTAATTTAAAACTCTTTAATTTTTTATTTAATAATTCATTGTAAAATAATAGTTTATAATATTAATTATAATTAATTGAATATTAAATAAACATAAACAACTTGTAACTAAATAGTAATCAAATTATTAAAATTCGCAAATTAAATAAACTAATAAATAAATTTCAATTATTATTTTTTATTTAAAGTTTTATAAACAATTTCAATAAGTAATTTAAAATAAATATTTTAAATCGTTTTTTTTCGTAAACAAATTAAATAAGTAATTTAAAACTCTTTAATTTTTTTATTTAATATTTCATTGTAAAATAATAGTTTATAATATTAAATATAATTAATTGAATATTAAATAAACAATCCAATATTTAATATTTTATTATTAAATAATATTTTATATTTCACAAAATTAAATATCAAATATATAATAATATTTTTATTAGAAAAAAAAACAATCATTAAATCTGGGCCCAGACTTAGTTTCTGGGCCCAGACTTAGTCCGGGCCCAAAACGGACCGAGAGAGACGATCGTCTCTCTTGGTCCCTTGACCGCCGGAGATCGCCATTTCCAGCAATCTCCACCCCAAAAATGTCACCAACACACATATTTCATCCATCTAAACCCTAAATCAAAGATTTACAAGTATTTTTCCTAAAATAATCAACAAAAATTCAAAAACTTAAAACTTTCTTTACAAAATTCGTATATACACTAACCTTCTTCGATAGAAAATGGTGGTCTTGAAGTCCGGGCGTCGGTTAATCAACTTGTCGGTGATGGTGGCGTGGCGTCGGCGTCGGCGTGGTGTGGCGTCGGCGTCGGCTTCTTCCTCTTACAATTGCGAGGGTAAATGTGGAACAATGATTTTTACCATTCAACTTTTATTAGTTTTTTTTTTTATATGGTCAACGGCTATTTTGGAAAATGGGCCGGGTCATCCGGGTATTTTGAACCATTTCCTCACCCGATAGTCGGGTATTATCTATCACCATGGATTGACAGATAATTAGGCATAATATTTAAAAAAGGCCCAGTTCTCAACCCAAACAAAAGGGCCCCAAAAAAAAAAAAAACCAAAATTCAAAAAATGGGTCATCTTCTTCCCTTCTTCATTTTGGCACTGAACTAGTTTGGCGAGTGAAGACTCCGGTGGATTCAACACGGGCGTTCAAGCCCCCTCACCAAGTGCTGGGTCTGCCACTACTAGAGACCAATTCTCATAGAAAAATGACTTTTGTTAAGTCCCAAATTGAATTATATTCCTTTCATAATAACGAAACCTTGTTACAAATAAGACCATTTGATTCGAGTCATCCAATTAGGAAAATGAGTCACCGTCCACGTCAATTCTTGAAGAGTGATGAATTGTAATTAGTACTGCAGTTGTACCTTTTATGGTGAACCTTTGCACCAGAAAGTTCTCTACTTACTGTTTGATCCGTCTGGGGTTACAGTGATTCACAGTAAGTCCAAAAGTCCGGCCCTTTGTTGAAGCCTGTGTTAGGCTGTGTGTGGACTAGAATACCGTGATTTGCTGTAGGTTGCTGTCACTCCGCATGTGTGGTATCAGAGCCATGTTGTTATCTTACTTCATATCATGATAATTTATGATTGCTAAATATTGGAAGAAATTAAGGAATAACGCCTTTTAACCATGTTCTCTTCAGAAAACTCTAAATCTTGTGTATTATCCTCTTCCTCATCCTCTTCTCTTAGAAAATCTGATGCTTCTAAAATGGAATATCTCTACGAGATATCCTATCTCTCTGAAACTGATAAAGTTCCGCTCACAGATCTACCTCTTGTAAATCCATATCTCCCTTACACAAAACCTCGCCAGTCTATTTCTAAAACTGTCTGTAGCCTTATTTTTCCTCAAAAATCCCAAGCCAAAGAATTTGTTCAAGTTTCAAAGTTTGATCAACATCTTCTGCCCGCTACAGAAAAAAAGCAGTTTGTTACACTAGAATTACCTTCTCACATTCCAAAAGTATGGTTATCTGAAGGATATACTCATCTCCACTTTGGAGCTGTTAGATTTGCTTTAACCCTTCATGGAAGAAAAGGTCCCCCTAAAGTTTCAAGAATTGCTCTTGGATACTCTCTTCTCTGAGTATCAACATGCTTGCATAGGAACTGTAGAAATAACTCTCAATGCTGGAATTGTGCTGGTCACAATGTTTCCAAATTTCAACATGCCCATATTAGATCCACAGTTACTTTCTGCCTTAAAAGTTCACGTTCCAATTGTTGGAGTCATACCATCTTCTGTTACATATGCAGCCACTCTTCATTATCAGATGGTGTACAAGATACAAAATCATTCCCTTGATTTTGCACAATCCCAAGGAACTGATGATGCTCTACTTCTCCATGTAGAATCATACCATGTTTCCAGCTTTACATATGTTCGTAGGTAAATTCCTCGAGCAGAGTTACCCAAACTCATTCCTGAGACATGGAATACAAGCTATGAACAAGCTCACAAAGAAAACAAGAACTCTATTCCAATACAATCCACATAACCTTTTTTAAGAAAAAAATCCAGTGGAGAAGTTGAAATTGCCTTCAAAAGAGATGATGTCTCCAAACTACCCTCTTGTTTTCCTACCCAGTTTGCAGAAGAAGAAATCACTGTTTATGCTTTTGATGCAAATGGAAGGCCAGTATATAGCAGAACAGATGACACTGGACACTTCTTCTGGGATGTTTGCTCATGCACCAGTTGTTTATCAACAGATGTTGGAAGGCCAGTATATAGCAGAACAGATGACACTGGACACTTCTTCTGGGATGTTTGCTCATGCACCAGTTGTTTATCAACAGATGTTGATGATGATTCTCCACCTCAACGAAGGAAATCCAAGCGGAGCAATCAAAGAAAGTTACATAAAGCTTTCTATGACAAAGATCCAGAAGTTGGACTACTTGGAGAGCCATCAGGAATATTTGACTACTATGTCAAATATTCTGCACCACCTAGAAATAATGATCCCATAATTCCTATAGGATGTGGTGATGATGATGATGATTGTAGCAGATATTATAAGAAATGAGATTGGAACAACAATCCATCCTCTCCTATGATGATGTTTCATCCTCCTACACAAGAAGAGTTTCCTCCTTTAGAAACCTTTGAAAATGATCATTCTACTCATTCTTGGAAGATAAAAAATTCAAGCACTAGTAGATTAGATGGATCAGTGCAACCTCTTTCACCAGAAGCAGCTTTAAATTGACATTCAGAAAATACAGTACAGCAAAATGCTTTGTTGAAAAAGATTGATCAAAGTCAGCAGAGGATTGAAAAAACTCTACAACAGCAGATTCAGACTCTTTTAACCCCTCTTCAAGCCTGTAGACAAAGAATCGAAATCCTACACGATGACATAATGAACTGTCTACAAAACCAGATACCATTTGATGCTCAAGAAAGAGAAATTAAAAACCTGAAAATCCAACTTGCTTCTCTTGAGTAAAATCCAATGATCCCACCATCCACACCATATTATCCCTCAACCTCTTCTAATTCCCAAACAGGACCTTTATACTCCTTCACATAACAAAAATCTACCTCCACCCTTTTCACTCCTGAAGAATGGGAACAAAAGAAAAAACCACTCATGCCCTCAAAAAAGATCAGATCTACTACTGTCCACCAAATACAAACCTCTCACTCTCAAGAATTTCCATCGTTAGAACAGCCTCAAATGATGATTAAAAAACATATCTCCAACTTTCTACAACAAACTCATAGCCAAGCCACATACTCCTCTCATGTTCACTCTATAACAGATGATATCAGTTCTGATTCCGAGTCTGTTGAATCATTTGAAAAAAAATTCTGATGAATCTGAAAATGATAATCCTCCTCTCTATATAGCTGATCAAGCAGGACAATCTCATCCTCAACATCCAGGCGAACCTACCGTTGATGAACCATAAGTACTTGATAATGATATGACTGAACCTCATGTTACAAATAATTATTATTTTTCAAATATTACTTCTTCAACAAAGTTCACTTTTGACGATGTCCCTCCATCACAGTGGAAGTACAAACTACAAGAAATGAAAGTCTGGTGTACCGCTGAACTTCAAAAGCCAAACATGACTCATACAAATGTCATTAAAGCTTTCTTGGCAAGGATACAAGGATTCCTAGAGATTGGTATGATTCTATGGGTGAATACAAACAGTTACAATTTACCCAGGAGTTAAATACCATAGATTCTTTTATAAATTCCTTATATTGGGAATTCTGTGGAGAATCTGATCACGACAAGGAGATTGCCAAAGAAGAATTATTCAAACTAAAGTGTTTTTCATACAATCCAAAAGACATTGAAAGGTACTTCAAAAATGCTGCACAACGATAGTATCTTATTGGTAGCATGGATGATACCAATACCAAGCAAGCTTATCTGGAATCAATTCCTCAACCTCTTGGTCAAGAAATGTTGAGAACGATGGAAATGGGAGGACAACCTTTGAATGCTACATCTTTTGGCGAACTCCATAATTGGATCATAGAAACGCTGAAAAAGCTTTGCAATCAAAATACCTTCCTCAAAGATATTAATGCCACAGGAAATAAATTGGAGAAGGCTTGTGATAAGCTTTATTTGCAAATCTAATGCAGCCGTTCCATGAAAAATTGTGATTGCAGAGGAAAGAAAAAATTTCATAAAAGGAGAATGAAGCTTTCTCGCAAGGAGGCTCCTCTTAATCCTTTTCGGAAAAAGAAAAGATTTTTCAGGTGCAAGTTCTTAAAGAAAAAAGGAAATAGATGTTTTATCTGTGGAAAAAATGGTCACTTTGCAAAAGCCTGTCCTAACATAAAAAATGAGAAAATTCTTTACCAAATTTTCACAGCTACAAAGATTGTATATGGTGGTGATGATCTCGAATCTCTATTCTCCGAAGAAGATGAACAAACGTAGGATACCATCTTTTCTCTTGAATATGATTATGATGAAAGTCTTTCTAATGAATCTGATGATGTTGAAAAATGCTATGACATGCAAATTGTTAATCTAGTCTTTTCATCTATTCCGGTGCCAATGATTGAAGTAATGCTCTTTACAGGAAAATATGAAAGGCCCATAACAGTTGCCGCACTATTTGACACCGGTGCAGCTTGCTCAATTCTCAATCATGCTATTCTTCCTGATCATATGTGGAAAAATCATCGACAAATCTTCCAAGAAGCAAATGGAGATCGTTTCTCAACTGAAATAATCAGTAAGCCTGTTACAATTCAGTTCTTTCTAGAACTCGATATTTCTCACAAGTTACTAGGTTCTACCTTACCTGGTAAGGATATTATCATTGCATGAGATATATCAAACAATTGTGGGAAGAAAATGTTATTCCTCGCCCAAATGGTCTCAGATACAAGTCCTACTTTTAGCTTTACATACAAATAACCACATATTTTACCATGACCATTCCAAATATTACAGATATATTAATCCGAGATTGTTGTGCAGAATCTCACTCAGATTTCCTCACTAAATGCACAAACCCACTTTGGAAAAACTCAAAGACTTTTTCATTTTTCTTCCCTTCAAAAAGAATGAAGATGTCAATCCTACAAAAGCTAGCCATCTTTGAATGAACCCAGAACACCTTCAATTAGCCAATAAAGAACTTGCTCAACTCCAAACTGAAGGGCTTATTGAACCAACAACCTCACAGTGGGCGTGTCAAACATTCTATGTTAACAAATGAAGTGAACAGGTTCGAGGAAAACTCAGATTGGTCATTGATTATAAGCCGTTGAATGCTT
The DNA here is from genome assembly GCA_019097785.1 of Fraxinus excelsior. NCBI lineage: Eukaryota > Viridiplantae > Streptophyta > Magnoliopsida > Lamiales > Oleaceae > Fraxinus > Fraxinus excelsior. The sequence goes on along the minus strand of CM032627.1, from coordinate 11,952,432 downwards.
TCCTTGCAGATGATAAATTTCCTCTTCCAGACAGAAATACGATGTTTGCAAATTTGTCTAGGGCAATAATTTTCTCAAAATTTGATCTTAAAGCAGGAATCAAACCTGAAGAGAGACAAAACAACATTTTGCATCCCAAATCATCATTACCAATGGACGGTTATGCCATTTGGTTTAAAGTCTGCACCTTCTCTTTTCCAAAAAACAATAACAAGAATCTTTAATCCATTATTGGAGTCAGCTTTAATCTATGTTGATATCTTATTATTCTTGAAAATGAAGACTCTCATGTTGATTTGCTATCCAAATTTACAAATCTTGTCAAACATTATGGTACTATGCTTTCTGAAAAGAAAATGGTGATTGGAGTTAAAGAAGCTGATTTCTTGGGTATGTATATTAAGGATGGTCAGTATTCACTTCAGCCTCATGTTGGCCAGGAACTTCTCAAGTTTTCAAATGAAAATTTGACAAGAAAGGAAGTTCAACAATTTCTTGGAATTGTTAATTACATGGCAGATTTTATTGATAATCTTTCATCAATCATCTGACCACTTCAACTCATGCTGAAACGAAACTCTCCTTCTTGGTCATCGGCTCAAACTGAAGCGATCAAAACCATTAAACTGAAAGCCAATAATCTTCCAGCCTTGCAAATTCCTACAGATGGAAAACGCATCCTCCAGATAGATGCAAATGATTGTTTTTGGGCAGCAGTTTTTCTTGAAGAGAAAAATGGAAGGATGAGAATTTGTGGATGTAAAAGTGGTTCATTTTCAGAATCGGAGAAGTACTATCATTCTACCTTCAAAGAATTCTTGCAGTAAAAATGGGAATTGAAAAATTCAAGTTCCATCTTATTGGACATAAATTCCTGGTAGAATTGGACATGTCGACTTTTTCAAAAATGCTCTCTTTCAAGAAAAAGCAGATTTCAAACTCTCAATTTTTCATATGGGCAGATTGGTTCTAAAACTTGGACTTTGATGTCAAACATATCAAAGGCAAAACACAATTTGTTACCAGACATCCTCTCTAGACCAAAAAACTCTTCAATCACTCCTTCATCTATCCCCATCCCCATCATCTACATGATGGAAGAAAAATCTTCAAATCCATATCCTCACATTGAAGTCTTCCCTCCTGAACTCAATGAGCTCATAAGAACCAAAACTCTTAAATCCATATCCAAAGATCTTATGATCAGATATCAGTTAATCGTGATAAGAAAAACTGGAATTGAAACACTTGGTGGTCTTGGATTTCACCTAGACTATCCATTCTTCACCCTTTTCCATTTTGATCCAAACCACACTGCACTAATCCAAATTTTACAAAAAGTTCCGCACAGAACAGTTGATCATTTTGCAAAAATGTTTTTTGAATGGTTTTATCCAATGTCACACTGGATAAAAATGTTTTAAGCTTTTTCTTTAAAATTCAAAGACCTCAGAACTTCTAAAGACAATGTTTATGTGATCTCAATTTTTCAAAGACGGTTACTTCATTGACGCAGGAACATATGCTCATTTCTCTCATGTCAAGGAGTGTGCAGTTCAACCGTTCAACATGCATCAAAATTGGGAACATTATCCAAAGGAATTTCTAGAATTTTAAAGGCGCATGACAGAAATTAATCAGACAATTCCTCCACAAATTTGGCCAGCTTATGAAGATGATGCACCATGGGAAGCTTTACCAGTGGATTTTACTTTGAAAATTCAACAAGATATTCAAGTTTATCAGGAAATTAATCTTCATAGATTTCTCACTGTACGTGATCTAGATTATGATTATGCATTTGATTGGCAATGGAGATAATTATTTCAAGGAAGACCAACACAAAGCCTTGGTGAAATGTCAAGATTTTCAGAGAAGACTCCAGAAGGACACCATCAAATAGAAAGGCAGCTTGATTGTTTGGACCGTAGCGTAAAGAAGGAAAATGAATTTCTTGAAAAAGAAATTAAAAGAATTGAAAAGGAACTACGTGCAGATCCCTGGTGAAATTATATGGCTAAAGACAAAGGAAAGATAGAATCTAGTAAAGGAAAATTACAAGATGAAGGATCGAGCCAGACAAATGAACAAGCAAATGACAGTCTTTTCCAAGATTCACAAAATTCATGGCCAAGTGGAAAAGACATTAATACCCCTTGGTTAAATCAGTATGGTTTACCATCGCAACTAGAGGATTCCATGAACATGGACACACCATGATGAAAGCAACGGCAGCACTACGTTATCTAAAACAACTTTATTAAAACTACTTTATTAAATGTGCTTTATTAAAGTTGTTTGTCCTTTTGTAATTATTTCTAGAAAAGGTTTGTAAGATTAGGACATGTGTCTAATATTATAAAATAACGTGGGTCCCGCATGTTTATTTTAATACTTTATCTCCTCTATATAAGGAAAGCTCCCCACTTCATTGTAAACCATCTTAAAAACCTTGTAGTATCTCAGAGTTATCAATAAACTAGTGTGTTTCTATATTCCTCATGTTCTTCTAAATTCTCTTACAGTTCTTACTTAATTTTGGAAGGTACAAAGTGATTGTAGATTTGAGTGATGTGGAGTAAGATCTGAGTAGAAGCATGAGTATGCTCTGCAGTTGCACCTCTTATGGTGAACCTCTGCATCAGAAAGTGCTCTACTGACTGTATGATCCGTCCGGGGTTACAGTGATTCACAGCAAGTTCAAAAGTCCGACCCTTTATTGAAGCTTGTGTGAGCTAGAATACCTTGATTTGCTGTAGGTTGACCACACATGCGGAGTGACGGCAACCTACATCAAATCACAGTATTCTAGCCCACACACAGGCTTCAACAAAGGGCCAGACTTTTGGACTTGCTGTGAATCACTGTAACTACGAACGGATCATACAGTCAGTAGAGCATTTTCTGATGTAGATGTTCACCATAAGAGGTGCAACTGTAGAGCATACTCATGTTTACAATGAAGGGGGAGCTCTCCTTATATAGAGGAGAGAAAGTATTAAAATAAACATGCTGGACTTACGTTATCTTATCATGTTAGACACATGTTATAATCTTACAAACCTTATCTAGAAATAATTACAAAAGGACAAACAACTTTAATAAAGCTCCTTTAATAAAGGAGCTTTAATAAAGTAGTTTTAGATAAAGTAGTGCTGCCGTTGCTTTCATCATAGTGTGTCCAGGTTCATGGAATCCTCTGGTTGCGATGGTAAACCATACTGATTTAACCAAGGGGTATTAATGTCTTTTTCACTTGGCCATGAATTTTGTGAATGTTGGAAGACTGTCATTTGCTTGTTCATTTGTCTGGCTCGATCATTTATCTTATAATTTGCCTTTACTAAATTCTACCTTTCCTTTATCTTTAGCCAAAGAATTCCACCAGGGATCTGTACGTAGTTCCTTTTCAATTCTTTTAATTTCTTATTCAAGAAATTCCTTTTCCTTTACGCTACGGTCCAAACTGTCAAGAAGCTTATTTGAAATTTCCAGCTGCCTTTTTCTTTGTTGGTGTCCTTCTGGAGTCTTCTCTGAAAATCTTGACGTTTCACCAAGGCTTTGTGTTGGTCTTCCTTGAAATAATTGTCTCCATTGCCAATCAAATGCATAATCATTATCTAGATCACGTATAGTGAGAAATCTCTGAAGATTAATTTCCTGATAAACTTGAATATCTTGTTGAATTTTTATAGTGTAATCCACTGGTAAAGCTTCCCATGGTGCATCATCTTCATAAGCTGGCCAAATTTGTGGAGGAATTGTCTGATTAATTTCTACCATGCGCCTTTGAAATTCTCGAAATTTCTTTGGATAATGTTCCCAATTTTGATGCATGTTGAACGGTTGAACTGCATACTCCTTGACATGAGAGAAAATGAGCATATGTTCGTGCGTCAGTGAAGTAACCATCTTTGAAAAATTGAGATCACATAAACATTGTCTTTAGAAGTTCTGAGGTCTTTGAATTTTAAAGAAAAAATTTAAAACATTTTTATCCAGTGTGACATTGGATAAAACCATTCAAAAAACCTTTTTGCAAAATAATCAACTGTTATGTGCGGAAAATTCAGATTCATTTGGCAAAATGAATTAATTGCATCAGTGACGTGAAAAGAAATTTCGATTTGCCAAAGTTCTAAAAGATACCAAAGAAAACAAAGAGTTTCTTTTGAAAATCTCAGTCTATGTTTGACACCCATTTTTTGAGAAAAAAATGGTTTTTTGAATAGTGATTGATTGAAGAATGTGTGGTTAAAAAGTAAGGAAATTTTTTTGGTTTATGTGTAATATTATTTTATTGATAGAATGTGTGGTTGAAATGAAGAAAGAGAATGAAAGTGAAAATGAAAATGGGTGTCAAACATAGGTTTAGTGTAGTGTGGTTTGGATCAAAACGGAAAATTGTGAAGAATGGATAGTTTGGGTGAAATCCAAGACTACCAAGTGTTTCAATTCCAGTTTTTCTTATCACGATTGACTGATATCTGATCATTAGATCTTTGGATATGGATTTGAAAATTTTCCCTCTATCATGTAGATGACGGAAGAGTGATTGAAGAGATTTTTGGTCTAGAGAGGAGGTCTGGTAACAGATTGTGTTTCCCTTTGATATGTTTGACATCAAAGTCAAAGTATGAAAATCATTATGCCCATTTGAGAAGTTGAGAGTTTGGAATATGCTTTTTCTTGAAAAAGAGCATTTTTGGAAAAGCCAACATGTCTATTTCTATCAGGAATTTATGTCCAACAAGATGGAACTGGAATTTTTGAATTTTCGTTTTTACTGCAAGAATTTCTTTGAAGGTAGAATGATAGTGCTTCTCCAATTCTGAGGATGAACCACTTTTATATCCACAAATTCTCCTCTTTCCATTTTTCTCTTCAAGTAAAATTGCTGCCCAAAAACAATCACTTGCATCTGTCTGGGGGATGCATTTTCCATCTGTAGGAATTTGCAAGGCCAGAAGATTATTGACTTTCTGTTTAATGGTTTTGATCCTTCAGTTTGAGCCGATGACCAAGAAAGAGAGTTTTGTTTGAGCATGAGTTGAAGTGGTCGGATGATTGATGAAAGATGATCAATAAAATTTGCCATGTAATTAACAATTCGAAGAAATTGTTGAACTTCCTTTCTTGTTAAATCTTCATCTGGAAACTTGAATAGTTCCTGGCCAACATGAGGCTGAAGTGAACACTGACCATCCTTAATATACATATCCAAGAAATCAGCTTCTTTAACTCCAATCACCATTTTCTTTTGAGAAAGTATAATACCATAATGTTTGACAAGATCTGTAAATCTGGATAGCAAATCAGCATGAGAGTCTTCATCTTCAGAGAATAATAAGATATCATCAATATAGACCAAAGCTAACTCCAATAATGGATTAAAGATTCTTGTCATTGCTTTTTGGAAAAGAGAAGGTGCAGTCTTTAAACCAAATGGCATAACTGTCTATTGGTAAGGATGATTTGGGATGCAAAATGTTTTTTTGTCTCTCTTCAGGTTTGATTCCTGCTTTAAGATCAAATTTTGAGAAAATTATTGCCCTAGACAGATTTACAAACATCGTCTTTCTATCTGGAAGAGGAAATTTATCATCTGTGAGGAAAGCATTCAACGGCTTATAACCAATGACCAACCTAAGTTTTCCTCAAACCTGTTCACTTCGTCTGTTAACATAGAATGCTTGACACGCCCACTGTGAGGTTGTTGGTTCAATAAGCCCTTCAGCTTGGAGTTGAGCAAGTTCTTTATTGGCTAATTGAAGGTGTTTCGGGTTCATTCCAAGATGGCTAGCTTTTCTAGGATTGACATCTTCATTCTTTTTGAAGGGAAGAGAAATGAAAAAGTCTAGAGTTTTTCCAAAGTGAGTTTGTGCATTTAGTGAGGAAATCTGAGTGAAATTCTGCACAACAATCTTGGATTAATATATCTGTGATATTACAACAATCTCAGATTAATATATTTGTGATATTTGGAATGGTCATAGTAAAATATGTGGTCATTTGTATGTAAGGCTGAAAGTATGACTTGTATCTGAGACCATTATATGGAGTTCTGGAAAGAACTGAATTGTGACAGGCTTACTGATTATTCAGTTGAGAAACAATGTCCATTTGCTGCTTGGAAGATTTGCCGATGATTTTTCCACATATGATCAGGAAGAATAGCAGGATTGAGAATTGAGCAAGCTGCACCAGTGTCAAATAGTGCGACAACTGTTATGAGCCTTTCATATTTTCCTGTAAAGAGTTTTACTTTAATCATTGGCACCAGAATAGATGAAAATGTTAGATTAACAATTTGCATGCCATAGCAATTTTCAACATCGTCAGATTCATCAGAAAGACTTTCATCAGAATCATATTAAAGAGCAAAGATGGTATCCTGCATTTGTTTATCTTCTTCGGAGAATAGTGATTCGAGATCATCATCAACATAGTCAATCTTTGTAGCTGTGAAAATTTGGTGAAGAATTTTCTCATTTTTTTTTCTGTTAGGACAGACTTTTGCAAAGTGACTAGGAGCCTCCTTGCGAGAAAGCTTCATTCTCCTTTTATGAAATTTTTTCTTTCCTCTGCAATCACAATCTTTCATGGAACGGCTGCATTGGATCTGCAAATAAGGTTTATCACAAACCTTCTCCAATTTATTTCCTGTGACATTAATATCTTTGAGGAAAGCATTTTGATTGCAAAGCTTTTTCAGCGTTTTCATGATCCAGGAGTTCGCCAAAAGATGTAGCATTCAAAAGTTGTCCTCCCATTTCCATCGTTCTCAACGTTTCTTGACCAAGAGGTTGAGGAATTGATTCCAAATAAGCTTGCTTGGAATTTGTATCATCCATGCTACCAATAAGATACTATCGTTGTGCAGCATTTCTGAAGTGTCTTTCAAGGTCTTTTGGATTGTATGAGCAGCACTTTAGTTTGAATAATTCTTCTCTGGCGATCTCCTTGTCGTGATCAGATTCTCCACAGAATTCCCAATATAAGGAATTTATAAAAGAATCTGTGGTATTTAACTCCTGGGTAAATTGTAACTGTCTATATTCACCCATAGAATAATACCAATCTCTGAGGAATCCTGTTATCCTTGCCAAGAAAGCTTTAATGCCCTTTGTATGAGTCATGTTTGGCTTTTGAAGTTCAGTGGTACACCAGACTCTCATTTCTTGTAGTTTGTACTTCCACTGTGATGGATGGACGTCATCAGAAGTGAACTTTGTTGAATAAGTACTATTTGAAGAATAATAATTACTTGTAACATGAGGTTCAGCCATATCATCATCAAGTACATATGGTTTATCAACGGTAGGTTCGCCTGGATGTTGAGGATGAGATTTTCCTACTTGATCAGCCATATAGAGAGGAAGATTAACATTTTCAGAGTCATCAGGATTTTTTTTCAGATGATTCAACAGACTCGAAATCAGAACTAATATCATCTGTTATAGAGTGAACATGAGAGGAGTATGTGGCTTGGCTATGAGTTTGTTGTAGAAAGTTGGAGATATGGTTTTTAATCATCATTTGAGGCTGTTCTAACGATGGAAATTCTTGAGAGTGAGAGGTTTGTATTTGGTGGACAGTAGTAGATCTGATCTTTTTTGAGGGCATGAGTGGTTTTTTCTTTTGTTCCCATTCTTCAGGAGTGAAAAGGGTGGAGGTAGATTTTTGTTATGTGAAGGAGTATAAAGGTCCTGTTTGGGAATTAGAAGAGGTTGAGGGATAATATGGTGTGGATGGTGGGATCATTGGATTTTACTCAAGAGAAGCAAGTTGGATTTTCAGGTTTTTAATTTCTCTTTCTTGAGCATCAAATGGTATCTGGTTTTGTAGACAGTTCATTATGTCGTTGTGTAGGATTTCGATATTTTTGTCTACAGGCTTGAAGAGGGGTTAAGAGAGAGTCTGCTGTTGTAGAGTTTTTTCAATCCTCTGCTGACTTTGATCAATCTTTTTCAACAAAGCATTTTGCTGTACTGCATTTTCTGAATGCGAATTTAAAGGTGATTCTGTTGTTGAAAGCGGTTGCACTGATTCATCTGATCTCCTAGTGCTTGAATTTTTGATCTTCCAAGAATGAGTAGAATGATCATTTTCAAAGGTTTCTAAAGGAAGAAACCCTTCTTGTGTAGGAGGACGAAACATCATCATAGGAGATGATGGATTGTTGTTACAATCCCATTTCTTATGATATCTGCTGCAATCATCATCATCATCCCATCCTGTAGGAATTATGGGATCATCATTTCTAGGTGGTGCAGAATATTTGACATAGTAGTCACATTTTCCTGATGGTTCTCCAAGGAGTCCAACTTCTGGATCTTTGTCATAGAGAGCTTTTTGTAACTTTCTTTAACTGCTCCGCTTGGATTTCCTTCTTTGAGGAGGAAAATCATCATCAACATTTGCTGATAAGCAACTGGTGCATAAGCAAACATCCTAGAAGATGTGTCCGGTGTCATCTGTTCTGCTATATACTGGCCTTCCATTTGCATCAAAAGCATAAACAGGGATTTCTTCTTCTGCATATGCAAACTGGGTAGGAAAACAAGATGGCAGTTTGGAGAGAACATATCTTTTGAAGGCAATTTCAACTTCTCCACTGGACTTTTTTCTGAAAAAGGGTTCTGTGGATTTTATTGGAATAGAGTTTTTGTTTTCTTTGTAAGCTTGTTTATAGCTTGTAATCCATGTCTGAGGAATGAGTTTGAGTAACTCTGCTCGAGGAATATGCTTAGGAACATATGTACAGTTGGGAACATGGTCTGATTCTACATGGAGAAGTAGAGCATCATCAGTTCCTTAGGATTGTGCAAAATCAAGGGAATGATTTTGTATCATGTACACCATCTGATAATAAAGAGTGGCTACATATGTAACAGAAGATGGTACGGCTCCAACAATTGGAACTTGAACTTTTAAGGCAGAAAGTAACCGTGGATCTAATGTGGGCATGTTGAAATTTGGAAACATTGTGACTAGCACAGTTCTAGTATTGAAAGTTGTTTCTACAGTTCCTATGCAAGCATGTTGATACTCAGAGAAGCGAGTATCCAACAGAGCAATTCTTGAAACTGTAGGGAGACCTTTTCTTCCATGAAGGGTTAAAGCAAATCTAACAGCTCCAAAGTGGAGATGAGTATATCCTTCAGATAACCATACTTTTGGAACATGAGAATGTAATTCCAGTGTAACAAACTACTCTTTTTCTGTGGCGGGCAGAAGATGTTGATCAAACTTTGAAACTTGAACAAATTCTTTGGCTTGGGATTTTTTAGGAGAAATAAGGCTACGGACAGTTTTAGAAATAGACTGGCGAGGTTTTGTGTAAGGGAGATGGATTTACAAGAGGTAGATATGTGAGTGGAACTTTATCAATTTCAGAGAGAGTATATCTCATAGAGATATTCCATCTTAGAAGCATCAGATTTTCTAAGAGGAGGATGAGGAAGAGGATAATACACAAGATTTAGAGCTTTCTGAAGAGGACATGGTTAAAAGGCGTTCTTCCTTAATTTCTTCCAGTACTTAGCAATGATACCACACATGCGGAGTGACAGCAACCTACAGCAAATCACGGTATTCTAGCCCACACACAGCCTAACACAGGCTTCAACAAAGGGCTGGACTTTTGGATTTACTGTGAATCACTGTAACCCCGGACGGATCATACAGTTATTAGAGCACTTTCTGATGCAGAGGTTCACCATAAGAGGTGCAACTGCAAAGCATACTCTTGTTTATACTCAAACGTATATTTCATCGGTTATAAACATATTTTAAGGACAATTCTGACTAAGAAATGTTCGTAAAAATTGAAAAATGAAATAGTACAATTCCAATAAGAATCCTAGTAATGAGCACTCGTGTTTGATTCATATGCAAAAATAATTGCTTCACTTCCACGTTGTTAGTCGACTCCATCAACCTCATTTCCAATCTTGGAGATGATATTAGGTGAACTATAGATTTCCTGAAAATTCTATTAGAATAATTCCAAAATATGGGCTTACCATTTGATTGCAAATTTTATGTTTTATAAAACGGGTTAGATGTATAACTCATAATGATATTATGGTTAAATCCAATATGTTGAGTGACCACTTGAGGCCTCTTACGCCTTAGTTGTGGTAATTTAAGTATGTTGACTAGGAAGATCTAAACCCTAACTAGGGTTGCAGTCATTAATGAAAGGGCTCAATAAGTTTTCTATGAGTTAATACCCTAAATAGTCACTGAACTTTGTCAAAAGTTCTCAAGAGGTCACCAAACTTCAAAACTTTCCTAATTAGTCACTGAGCTTTGCAAAAAGTTCCTAAGAGGTCATTGAACTTCAAAACTACCATAAATAGTCACTGAACTTTGCTAAAACTTCCTAGGAGGTCACCAAACTTTGCAAATTGGGACCTCATACATCAATGATTCAATGACCCCTATGAACTTTTTGTAAAATTGGGTGACTATTTAGGGAAGTTTTGAAAACGTTCAGTGACTATTTAGGGTAATTTTAAAGTTCGATGACTTCCTGGGAACTTTATGAAAAGTTCAGTGACTAATTAAGGAAGTTTTGAAATTCAGTGATCTTATGGAAACTTTTGACAAAGATCAGTGACTATTTAGGGTATTAACCCAGTTTTCTATATATAATAAGAAGTTAGGTCCCCTCTTCTCTCTGTGTTTATTGACTAGCCCCATTGACGACTAACACTTCTGTGAAAAGCAAGGAGATGAAGATTTAGTTACTAAAATTTGCATCGAAGATGTCTTCTGCAAGTTTATCTTGTAAATTGTGAATTTAGAATTGTGATTCTTGATTCTTGGCATGATTATTATTACATACAACAATTGATATTAGAGCTAACGCTAAGATCGTAATCCTTCATAAAAAATAGTATTCTTTTTCAATTCTTGCCTTTAAATTAAAAGAAAAAAAATGGATTTGGTGTTGCTGCCACACCGACCTCTTAAATGGCAGTATTTGATTGAATGATCTTCCCATGAGGGGATACTTTGCGTTACATAGATTGAGTATTACATATGTACATGGTAACATGATACAATTTATAGTAAAGTGAAATCACCACCTAAAATACAATTAATCATATATATGGTCATATAAAAGACAATATTTCGTGTCGTAATCTTCTTGATCTCATTAACATCCCTTCTCAAATTGATGCGGACGATCAAGGAGCATAAATCTGATGACAAGAAACTGATGTCGTCGTCAAGTTAATAGCTTGGAAAACACATCTGCAATCTAAACATAAGTGGTGGAAGGGTAATAATGTGACCGTCATAAGCCTCACGAATAGAGTGACAATCTAATTTAATATGCTTAGTGCGCTCATGAAATACGGGATTACCAACAATTTGAATTGCGCTAGTGTTGTCAGCATGAAGTGGAGTAGGTTCAAGTTGAGGACAATCAAGCTTTACTAGAAGACCTCGAAGTTAAACAATCTCAGAACATATAGAAGGCATAGCACGATACTCAAATTCACTGGAAGATTTAGAGACACTGTCATGCTTTCTTCCTTCAACAGGAAATGAACGCACTCCGAAGAAACATACACCATCCAGTAATTGAGCAACAAGTATCCGTATAGTTAATCCAATCAGAATCACTATAGCCTACTAACTCAAGAGAAGAATTGACAAGAAAGAAAACACCCCTATTAGGTGTACCCAACAAGTATCTATTGTCTGTTCAGTCTATTCTACATGCTCTTCATTAGTAGAAGGTGTTTTTTCTTTATTTGCAATTGACCTCTGAACATGAATCTCATGTAATTGGACTCCACTCTTGGTATGAACTGCTTTAGCATGTTCCTTGGGGTTAACCTCTGTATTGTTTGGCAATGTATCTGGTGCTCTACCTGATATAGCGTGTGACGCGTCTTATCTGAGTCTGCAAGTTTTTTATTGTAGCACTTTGATTCTGAAGAGTTGTCTCAATCTTTATCATGAATTGATTATTTGCCTCCATGTACTGATCTATCTTTTCCATAAATTTACCAAACATCTCTACTAAGGAAGTTCTCTTCTCTACTTGTTGAAATTGAGAACCCTGTGGCCTATGAGGATTGTGATTATTCTAAGAAAAATTTGGATGCTTCCTTCAATGAAGGTTGATGTGTTAGAATATGGATTATTTTGTTAGTACTGATCTTCTCATACATAGTCAATTTGTTTTGTGTCTTGTGTAATAATTGGATAGTTTGCTATGTTATGATCTGATCCACATTCTTCCCAACTTGCCCACTTGGCATGTACTACATTGGTTGATTGTGACATGCTCTTAACCTTATGATCCAAAGAGTCAATTTTCGCAGATAATGTTGTATAAGTGTCCATCTCATAAACTACCATGCTTTACTGCGAGCAACTCACTCAGAAGTTCATATAACTGTGGTAGTAGCCATTCTCTCAAATAATTCCAAACATGGCATAAAAGATTAATTGAAAATAACGTATCTTCTAACAATCACTCTATAGCATTTTTCATTCTTAGCCCATGGTCTATAGCCCTTAACATTTTCACCATGATCCAAAAAAAAAAAACACATTTAAATGGTCTAGGTTCCAATTTATCAATAGTTTGATGAGCATATGCAGTACAACCAAATATTTTTAAGTGAGAATAGTCAACATGATATTTAGACTAAACAATTTCAAGCACTTCAAAATTTAAAGTACTAGTAGGGGTTCTATTTACAAAATAAACAATAGTTTTTATAGCTTCACCCTAGAACAGTTTAAGCAAACCATAGCTCAAAAGCATGCATCTCACTTTATTTAATAAATTTCTATTCATTCTTTTGACTATGCCATTTTGCTGAGATGTGTAAACAATTGTTCTCTGTCTTAAAATACCATGATCTTTGCAGAAATTGTTGAATTCATAGTTGCAAAATTCTATACCATTATTTGTTCTTAGAATTTTTATCTTATGATCAGTTTGGTTTTCAATTTAAGTTTTCCAATCTTTAAAATCAGAAAATATTTCATCTTTTGATTTTAATAAGAAAATCCAGATTTTTCTAGAAAAATCATCAATGATAAAAAAATAGTATATAAAACCAGTCAAAGTAGTCACAGAAGCAAGACCCCACAGATCAACATGCATATATTCAAATATTTGTTTGGATTTATGAATTTCATGTAAGAAATGTAACTTTACTTGCTTGCCAATTACACATTGTTTATAAGAATCAAAATCACCAAAGTTTTGTTTTCCAAAAACTCAAATTTCTTACCAATGTGACCAAGTCTTTCATGTCATAATTTTGCTAAATTAAAAGTTTCAAGTAAAGCAGCAGCAGCCAAACCAAGCAAATGTTTAACATTCAAAAAATAAAGACCATGTCTCTTAGGGGTTAGGGGTGCTAATAATCAAATCAGTGCCCCTAAGAATTTTAATGTGTCCTTGACCCAATTTTATGTCAAACTCCATGTCATCCAACATGCCTAGAGACACCAAATTCCTTTCTAATTTAGGAACATATCTAGTTTCTTTCAGGAATTTTACATTGCCATTCTCAAGTAGTAATTTAATAGTTCCTATTCCTCTACCTTTACAACTCATGTTGTTCCCCATTATTACTTGTCCCCCAGTAGTTTCAAAATCAAGAAAAACAATTTTTATTTGGACACGTGAAAAGAATAGCCAGAATCAAGTATCCACTCTTTACATAACTTCTTTTCATTAGTAACAAGTACTAACCCATCTTTAAGATTATTTTTATTACAGACTAAGGTAGCATTCTCATCATCAAATGTCTTATCTTTTGCTTCATTCTTCTTCTTATAACAATCTTTAATAAAATTACCCATTTTACCACAATGATTAGCATCTCTTACCTTTTTGCCTTATTTTTGGATTTACTTTTATCGAGCTTTATTTCTTAAAGCACTAATGATTTCATCAGTGGTAATCTGAGCTCTACCATATTATAGAGCAATTTTAATGTCTTTATATTTGTCACTAATGAAGTTTAACAGGACTACAACCAACTGATCTTTTGAAAGCTTTTTAAAAACAGTTTTGGTTTCAACAATTTTCAATACAACATTATTAGACAAGTACAAGAAAATAGTACTCAGGGCAACCTTCTCAAGTTTAGTTTTCTTAGCAGGAAGCAAGTCTAGAGGCAAACTATTATCTAAAGCCCTAGCTACTCTCATTTGCATTAAAATTGCCTTCATTTTTTGACACCAAATGTTAAAATCACATCTTCCATCAAATTGTGGAACTTCAAACTTAGTAGAAGATGATACACAAATAGGAGTTCAAGATATTAGCAAAGCATAGTCAGGGACTCACAAAATTACCTCAGCTTAAAATCATAGTAGTACACTTAGTAATACAAGATTTTCAAGTTTCAATCACAATCAAGGAACATGCAGAGCAAACACAGATAAACAGAGATAAGAAAGTCTATGTTTCGTAGACTTCTCCTGCAAGATCCTTCAGATACACACACGTACAACAGAGATAAGAAAGTCTATGTTTCGTAGACTTCTCCTACAAGATCCTTCAGATACACACACGTACAAGATTTATCTCAGATTTCTAACACCTCGTATGAGTCTTTGGACAAAGATACTCCAAGGTTTTTTTTTAGTGTATGGTAGATCAAAGAAAAAATTGAAAAACCCTAATTTGAAAAAGAAACTTTTCAAAAAATAGAAGATCTCACCCAGCGAGTTTACAGAAACTCGATATCTTTAAGACTTGCTTAACAGCAGTTCCAAAAATTTGTGATATGCACCAGATCAAACTCTTTCTACGAAGATCCAGGTATCTTGTTCTCAGTTCAGGCTCTAATACCACTGAAAAAGCTTACAACACACGATATTAAAATAAGATTCCACCAAATATCAATCAATCAGAAATTAAACTTGCGGAAAATTAAAGATTGAACACATAGATTATTTTGGCCTAAGAGGTTTGACGATCAGATCTAACGCCTACATCACTCGTTAAGCATCCCAATAATAGATATTCGCTCGAATGCACTATTAAACCCAAAAATGGCAACAAGTTACAAAATGTTCCTCCAACACAAGATAAAAGTACATAACACTTTTTTTTCACACCAAACTATAGACCTATAAGGAATCACTTAAGAAACCCCACAATAGCCGACTGAAATTGCGACTACAAGAAAACCTTTATTCTTATAGCGACCACTCAGATATACGGATTACAAAGGTTAACAACTATTATGATCTTAGTTTACAAGGTTCATCATGAGAGATGAAGAACACAAAGTACAAATCCTAATCTACAAGAATAAGGCTACTCTTAGAAGAACCCAGAAGACGGAAGAACTCAGAAGGCAGAACCAAGTGAAAAAAATAGCTGCACTGTGCAATCAAGTTTGATAGCTTTCACTTTGAACCTTCCTTAGTAAGAATCCATCGAATTTACTTGGTTAAATAGTGAACACAACATTTTGACATGTCGACCACTATTGTAAGCCTAGACAATTATATTGAACACATTATATCTCATATCAAACTTTGATTCTCTATAATGTTTATTATTTTGGTCATGAACCTTCTTAATTCTGCAAGTGAGCTAGAGAATTCGCCTAGGTAGAATTCTCATAGAACTAGCCAAGATTTCATTCACATAGATGATATTCTATAAAGGATACACTACAATACTCCACTTGTACTATTTAAAAGATATAGATTGATCTTTAAAAACACAGCTTATCCTAATCAATCTTTTGTAGGCAGCACATATTTGTATCATAGAAATTGGGAGGAGTTAAAACTCTGAAATACTTCTCATCGAGTTAATCATAACTAGTTTTCCTATTGAACCGTGTTCGTGGGATCTCTAGTTGCCAAGTTAGGTTTCCGTTAAGTTGACCTATTAGTTTAGACTTTATACCCATTTCCCTCGATGCACAATTTAACTTATCTCTAAATAACTCATTTGTAAAGGGCTCCAATTGGTAAACTATCAGTATAATTCCATTTGAGAGCAATCATCAAATAGTATTTCGTACAATATATGTTGAGATTTACCATTACACATGATATTATGTGCCATTTCATTTTTAGCTAGTTATCTCAATCTAATGATATAACACGCACAAGTGTCATCAATTAGAAAACCCTTCCGAAATCTTTGAAGCCATCATATTTATCTAACTTTATTAAAAAATCAAATTTCTACATTGTCAATAATAAAACATATTTACTATTAACTTTTGAATCCTTGCATTGGATATCCAATTTTTAACATCGTACACGTTTTAAGGTTAACAAGGTATTAACTATAGTATAGTTTATCATTTCAAATATCTCAGCACTACTCCCCACAATCATGGAGTGCATCGAGTTTAAATTGATAATGTTAAGCAAACAACCATCCTACTCCACAATTTTGGAAAAGATTGAAATTAACAACATAATAATATTCATCGAACTATATATAAAGTTCAATCATATGTTTATTTATTGAATAAACAATATTCTATATTTAGTCAATAGATAAATGACTAGGAATGTCCATGTATTATGAAAGTTCACGTACTTTCATATTTAGGACGGCCAATACTAATTACTTTTGGTTTAGGGTCCATCATATTTTATATAACATTCGTGTGTATAAAAGAGATTTCAACCTCCTCCATTCCACGTAAGGTAATTTTAAGAGTGTGATTTGTAGACCATGCTACCCTATTAAGACTTGGATGGATCCGAATTCATCTTGAGAATGAATTGTTTGACCCCCAAAATATCTAGGCCACACTAATTTTAATATTTATCAACTTTATTTACATTCTTCATTTTTAGAGAATCCACGTAATGATTAAATACACTTATATTTGTGTAATTGTAAGTAACGTAATAATACAATATTATCTTCACTTTGAACAAATCAACTCACTTAATTTTTTCAATTTAATTGAGACTATTCGTTAAATAGATGGTTGTCCATTTAAAAGGGAGGACAATTCTACCAACCAATGGTAGCATATTTTTCGACAAGATAAGATGGTGAATATAATTTGAACATAACAAATTATGTTGATGTCGAAAATTGTATAAACAAAATTATGTTGATGTCGAAAATTGTATAAACAAAATTCAAGCCAACTTAAAATGTAAATAAGAATTTATTGATAATTATTTGCAAATAACCATTGTAACTACAACAAATTATTTTTTTTCCCCCTCAAAGAGATATTTGAAATATGAAGTGTTAAGAGTCTTCTCATTCTCCCCTTTATAGGGTAGTGTTAGCATGCATTCTTCATCTCATTGTCTTATCAACTGCAGTACCGAGTTGAGAAAGTACATCATTGACATGTTTGGATTGGTTACTGAGCTCGGCTCTGTTAGGTCATTATGAATTAACCTTACGTGTGGTCCCGACAATTAATGAACTAATTAGGAAATGAAGGTAAGACATTTGATTGATGGAATTGGGGGACGCTGATGTAAGACCTTCCAGATATCACTTATTGATTGACTATTTGTACAATGTGTAAGGAATCTTTAATCATTATGTTCCCTCGAACTTCAATAATAACTAATCTGAGCTGATCTCAAAATATTCGAGCTTAAATTAACATGAACTTAATGCATATAACAAACCGTACTTAGCGACCTCGTAGGTCGGATGTCAACAAATTGTATGCACATATCCATTTGAAAAAATTCAATTATATTGTGCTCGAGAACATATATAATATAACAATAATTAAATTTTAGTTATTATATATTCTTATAAATCTCTATTTAAAGAGTCCGATAATCGAAATCCATTAATTTTTGTGTAAAATGCCTTTTATACATTTCCCTTGTTTGAGCCCCATTTGATCAAAAACTCATTTTAAACAATATGTTATCCATTAAAATAATTTTACATGTAAATCTCTTATTTTTGAAAACATCCAAAAAAAAGTAATCCAAAATAATTTTCCCCCAAAATGGGGCTAAAAAGAGGAATTATTTATTTTCCATGCAAAATGAATATTTCACGATGAAACCTACCGTTTCATGGATTGTTAAGAAGTCGTGCAAAAAACGAGAATATGACATACTACTATAACAAAATAATAACAAATATGTGTGTTGACACACTAAAATGCAGCCCAAAATCGAAAGGAAGTCCAATTGATAAATCCAAGGTAAAGGTCCAACAGAAGCCAATTAAAAGGTCCAAGAAGAAACGCCCAAGTTGAAGGCCCGTGGAAAATCCTGAATATTGGAAGCCCAAGAACAAAGGAATACCATCGCCCCAAGGTTGTAGGACGACCAGAGGCCGAACAAAGATGGTACGACACAATCGCCCAGAACGACAGCCTCATTGTCGCCCAGAACCCCAAGTCGCCCAAAATCAAACAAGTCTAAAGGATACAGTTTGGAAGCGGTTGGCAAGTAAACCCGGCACGATCCCACGATCCAGGAAGCAACAAAGGTAGTGGCAGCGGTTACTAAGCAACTACTCCCCGAATTAGTGATTCCCCACTAAAAGAGTGGGCGGTTACGAAGGACACGAAGCAAGTCTGAGCAGTTTCGATAACCAAGGGACGCTCAAGAAGTATAAAAGAAGTAACGTCATAGAAGACAATGGCGAATCAAAAACTCTCTACAAGAGATCATGTAATTTTCATTTCTTAGTTTAAATTTAATCCTTTTTCAGTACTCGTGTGCTTGCGCCCCTTGGAGGCGTTTTGTCTACTTCCTAATTGTAATCCTTCACTGGCATACGCACCCCTTTTTGGGACTTTGTCTCAAGAGGTCTGTTCCTTACACAATCGTCTGACCCCTCTTTCTCGTAATTGTTGGCGGGTTGCAAAACGCGCGAAAACAATTTGGCACGCCCGGTGGGACAGTTGGTGTTTGGTAAGTGAAGATACAAAAAGAGAAAAGATATCATGCCTCATAAAAATTCCGATAAAGAACCAGCAAGTCAAGGAGTAGTCCAGTCTGTGGTTGAGCGATACGAGGAGCAACAATACTCTCCACAGACAGATGGACAAAATCCAATCAGTCACAGCCGCTACGAGCCAATGACAGAATTGAGCCCTCGCACAATGCGTGCATTGCTGGGAGAACTCACGCAGGATGTCGTCGAACAGGTAAATCTACGTAGCATTCATAATATGGAGAAATTTACCCAAAACGAGAATAGACATTTTGATAATATGGCTAAACAACTAAATACGTTGAATGAAATCATGAATAAGTTGGTAGGCCAAATATGTCAACCTGTCATGCCTATAGATAATCACTTCCAATCTAGGACTATCGTAGGGCATACCTCGCCATACAATTCTCTTGGTGTAAATTCTGGCCCAAGTTTGGAGCCACCTGTTGGCCCTTCTACTTCAAACCCAGGGGGGAAATGGAACCATAAACGTGAATAATGGTAACACTACGTCCAACCTGGGGGTAGTACCACCATCAGAGACAATGTCCCAAATATTGGACAGAACGGGTTGCGTACGAATGACGGTTTGAATACTCAGTTTACCGGTTATAACAACCTGAATAATGGCACTTTTATGGCCAATCAAGGGCAGCCACTAGACCTCCCACGAATCAGCCAGTAAATCAACCAATGGGGAACCCATATGACCCTAACGCCGTGCTAAGAAACCAAATTATGGAAATAGTACAAGATCAAATAGCAGTTGGGGTACGTCCGGTGATTAGGCCAATTTACACCAAGCCATACCCTGATTGGATAGATCAGGCATATCCATGGCCTAGAGGGTACAAAGTACCGGAATTCTCACTATTCACTGGCTTGGGAGAAGTATCTACACTAGAACACGTAGGGAGATTCACGTTGCAAAGTGGTGAGGTGAATGATTACCATAAGTTGAGGTTGTTCCCAAGTTCCTTAACAGGAGTAGCTTTTTCTTGGTTCATTAATTTGCCAGCAAACTCCGCCCAAACTTGGCAACAAATGGAGCAATTATTCCATGCTCAATTTTATAAAACTGAGTCCGAAGTTACACTGGCCGATTTGGCGAATTTACGTCAATTGCCTAACGAGTGGGCAGAAAATTTCCTACAAAGGTTCAAAACGGCCAGAAGTAAATGCTTCGTGCCATTACCTAAAAAGGAATTTGTCAAAATCGCACAAAGTTGTTTAAGCTTTGATCTAAAGAAGAAATTCCAAGATAGAGAATTCCCAAATTTATTCCAACTTAGCGCGAATGTCATTAGATATGAGCGACTGGTAAGAGAGGAAGAGAAAATGAAAAATTCCAGTAAAGGGACTTATTATAAAGACCCGAATTTCAATGTTCATACTATCGATGATGGTTATTATGACCAGACCGAAATATGCTTGGCTGAGCTAGTAAAAGGAGAAGCATATACTTGTCCTATGTTAGTTAAGCCAAAAATAGTAGGCAAAGATGAACCTGCTAAAGGTGAAAACAGAAAAACGCGAGCGTTCTCATTCGACATAGCCAAAGCTGATCTTATATTCGATAAATTATATAAGGATAAGCAGATAAGGTTGAGCGACAAACACAAATTGCCCGACTCTGAACAAATTAAGGGTAAAAAGTACTGTAAATGGCATAATGCATGGTCACATGCGACTAATTATTGTATGGTTTTCCGCCATGTGTTGCAGGATGCCATCGAGTCAGGACGAATTACGTTCGAAGAAAAGAAAAAGATGGCGGTGGACGAAGATCCATTTCCACGGCCACTAGCAATGAATATGATAACGACTGGCTTGAAAAATAAATTGCCAAGGTTTAAACTGGTGATTGATGACGAAGAAGAAGAACCCAAGCCGCTTCCCAGCGTGTTTGAACGCATCAAAGGGAAAGAGCCCAAACAGGGCGAAGATATTCTGTGCGACAGGTGTAAGCACGAGTTGAAGGCGAATACAGGGTCATCAATGACGCGGCCATCCCATTATCGGCCTGATTTCGTATCAGTCGCTCAGCCTGTCAGGGAGCGAAGAATGCCGTTGTATGGAGGAATGCATAGAGAAAGGGGGTTTGGGTCGGCCGGTCAAAGAAGAACGTTTAGGCCGCAGCCTCACCAGCCCAATGTATGGCATTCATTCCAGAACAACGCAGGAAGGGTAATGTCGTTCAATGAAATGACCAGAACCCAACAAAGGCGTTACCAACGTAATTACGGGCGGATGATGAGGCAACAGCAAGGGGAATCACGCCCTATAGCGCCCAAAACGCTCAGAATAGCCAACGAAAACGTTTTTGAAGATAGCGAAGAAACAGGCACTGGTGAATCAATGGGAGATTGCCGGAAAGCTCATCTGGTAGATCGAAGTTTGAGCGAGACAGGAAAGATGAAGATGATCCCGAACAACCTCTAACTATCCAGTTTGGCACATTACCTCCCGTCCTGGCTAACAACTACTTATTGGCCGATGAATTCAAAAGCAAAGGAAAAGAGGATAATGAGGAAGATGCCTGCGTGCTAATCTGCGATGAAGGCCAAACTTCCAGAGAAATGTATGATGATGGCGAGAACGATGGTATGACAGATGTTGAAGAAGAGATTGATTTAGAAGCAGAGAGACGTAAAAGGGGAGTGTCGCGCAACACCCTGTTGAAACAATTGCACCAGGAAGGGGTCCGCGAAGTGGATCTATTGGGAGAACCATCTGGTCGATCGTTTGATTTCTATGTGCTGTATGGGACGCCAAAAAGGAAAAAGAGGGTACCTCACTCTGAAAAGTATGGATCGCCCCCTAGAATAATGCCTCCTCCCACAAATTGGGTAACTGAAGAAGAAATATTGGGAAAAGAGAAGGAAGGGACCCAAGGAGAGAAAGCTCAGTCCGACGTGCTGCACGTTGATCTATCACCAAGAGATAGCCCGCCAGAAAATAGGCAGGAAGTGGAAATAGACGCCGCTGAAAAAGTCATCTTCAACAAACCAGCGATGAGGTTAACCAAACACTTAAGGCCACTGTACGTCAAAGCCTTGGTTAATGGTGTACCAATAGTAAAAGTACTCATTGATAATGGAGCGGCTATAAACACCATTCCAGCTAGAATGATGAGGAAATTTGCTAAGACAGAAAGCGATATGATCCCGACGGAAGTCATTCTTACAAGTTTCAATGGTGGGGCAACATCAGCAAAAGGGGTTATGCCACTGGACATAACTGTAGGGACAACCACCAGGACTACTGTTTTCTTCGTGATAGATGGTCCTACCAGCTACAATGTGCTACTAGGAAGAGATTGGATCCATGGCAGTCGATGTATTCCCTCATCACTCCATCAATGTTTGGTATTCTGGAACGACAAAGGAGAAGCAGAGGTGGTACAGGCAGACCATAGGCCCTTTGTCGCGGAAGCGAATTCAGTGGAGAGATTCATGTATGAAGGGAATTATGGGCCCGTCAGAGTTGTTCAAGATGGGGAAGAAACTCAAATTACTGCCCAAAGCGAAGAGCCTTTCTCAATGGATTCACTCACTGAAATGTTTAATCAAATGAGGCCAAACATAGTGGCCTTGGAGCCAGTAATTGGCAAAAAAGAAACCAAACAACCTTAAATGAGTGTTCAACAACAAAAACAAAAGGCCGAAGTTCAGGCCTTCAGAGCCAAGTTAATGGCTTTCAATAAAGAGTGTGGACGGATAAAGAAAGAAGAAGCGGCGTTAAAGATGCTGAAGGACAAATTGATAGTGTCCGAAATGGAGCAGAGCTTGGATTGGGAAGTTCATAAAGTGGATTGCCTGGAAGAGCAAAAATTCTCTGAGCGACGTGGATGATGAAGCGACAAAGATCCCTAAGTCAGGATATGCGCAAGCTCAAGACCCCTTGGTCAGGGTTAACATTGGTGAAGAAGGAGAGGATCGCCCAACGTTCGTTAGCCAAATGCTGTCTCACGAGGTTAGTAACAGATTAGTCGCTTTATTGAAAGAATATAAAGACTGTTTTGCTTGGGAATATGAACACATGCCTGGTTTGGATAAAAACTTGGTAGAACATAGGTTGCCGACTAAACCAAATTTTAAGCCTCATAAGCAACCTCCTAGACTTTTCGCCCCCAATGTATTGCCAGAGATCAAAAAAGAAATAGAGTGATTGCTAAAAGCGGGTTTTATTAGAACGACCAGATATGTGGAGTGGTTATCCAATATAGTGCCAGTATTAAAAAAGAATGGCAAGTTGAGGGTATGCATAGATTTCAGGAATTTGAACTTGGCTACTCCCAAAGACGAATATCCAATGCCTACAGTAGACTCTCTAGTATACTCAACTGCAGGACATGTGATGTACTCTTTTATGGATGGATATTCGGGATATAATCAAATCTACATAGCCGACGAAGATATACACAAAACTGCCTTTAGATGCCCTGGGTCTTTAGGGTGCTTTGAGTGGGTAGTAATGCCGTTCGGATTAAAAAATGCGGGGGCAACTTATCAAAGAGCAATGAACCTCATTTCCATGATATGATAGGCAAATTTGTGGAAGTTTATGTAGATGATGTAGTGGTCAAATCTATTAAAGAAGAAGACCATTTTGAACAACTGCGATGTTCATTCGAACGAATGAGGCAGCATAAACTTAAGATTGAACCCTTTGAAGTGTGCGTTTGGCGTGAGTGCAGGAAATTTCCTTGGCTTCCTGGTACATAAAAGAGGGATTTAACTTGATAAGAATAAAGCGAAGGCTATTTAAGAAGTTAGGGCTCCTAACAATAAAAAAGAACTGCAAAGGTTTTTAGGCCAAATCAATTTTCTAGGACGCTTTATATCCAATTGTGCAGGGCGAACGAAAGGGTTTTCGCCTTTCCTAAAGCTGAAAAATCAAGACGACTTCGTCTGAAATAATGAACATCAAAGGCTTTTCACAGGGGGGAAGCCTGAAAGACATACTTACAGTCCACCGGTGTTGGTGTCACCAATCCAGGGCGGCCGATGAAATTGTATGTGTCGGCTGAACAAGATCGATAGCGGGAATGGTTGCACAAGAAGACCAAGTTTGCGAAGAAAGGGCGATTTATTACTTAAGTAGAGGTTAACCAAGTGTGAGTGTAATTATTCTGCTATTTAGAAGTTGTGTCTCGCATTATACTTCACAGGTACAAAATTATGGGCCTATTTACGGCCTGTAACAGTCTATCTAGTCTCCAAAGTTAATCTGTTCAAATACATGTTTTCTCGCCCTATTTTACACCATCGAGTGGGTCTTTGGACTTTAGCACTGTCGGAATTCGGAATAAAGTATGTGCCCCAAAAGGCAGTTAAAAATCAAGCCTTAGTTAATTTTCTGGCCGATCAACCATACCTCAATGTGCCTAACGAACTAGACGTGCCTAACGAACTAGAACTCGATGTTGATTCGTTTGAATTGAAACCATGGGTTTTATATTTTGATGGATCGAAAACTTCTAAAGGAGCTGGTGTAGGAGTGGCTTTGATAAATCCTTTAGGGTTTGCTATAAGTTCGCTTTCACCTTGGACAGAATCAGTACTAATAATCAAGCCGAATACGAAGCCATTAATTGTAGGTTTTGGAATTGATGTAGAATGAAATAAGAATGTATCGTCAGGGGCGATTCTCAATTGGAGATTCATCATTGACCGGTGGATTTCAATGCCAAAGTAATTCTATCGTGAGTTTGTACGAAATCGCCCAAGATTTGTTGGAAGAATTCGACCCAGTAGAGCTTCAATGTGTCAATAGAATATACAATGACATGGCCAACGAGTTGGCTCAGTTGGCTTCTTGCTATTCAAAGGCGATAAGTTGGGAATCTGTCCACGAATACGGAACTATGTTGCCCGTTTTTCAGCGGAGGGCAGAAAAAAAACGGAATTCAGATGCATAGAAAGTGGGGCCGCAATGGATTGGATAGATGAGATTAAGGAGTCCTTCAAAAAGCTTGATGGGCGCATTGATAGGAACGGAACGAAAATTGCTTTATTGAACTTATTCGTTAATGACGAAAATTGTTCAAAAAACGTTCTGATGGGTGTTATTAAAATGCGGGAACTTGCAAGAGGCTAAAACAATTATGGCCGAAGTGCATGAAGGACTATGTGGAGCCCATCAGGCTGGCCAAAAGATGAGATGGCTAATTATTAGTAGTGGATATTTTTGGCCATAGATGGGTGAATCGTGTGTGCAATATGCAAAAAGCTGTTTTAGCATGTCAAAAACACGGTCCAATACAAAGGGCACCAGCAAGCAACATGGCACCCATTATCAAAACTTTGGCCGTTCAAAGGTTGGGCGATAGAATTGATAGGGAAGATTTGCCCTCCATCGTCCAAACAACACACATTTATTATAGTCGACACGGACTTTTTCACCAAGTGGGTTGAGGCAGTCCCTCTAAAGGAAATCACCCAGAAAAATATCATAGACTTTGTCCGAGACCACATCATTCACAGATTTGGGATTCCACAAACTTTAATGGTAGATAATGGAACTTCCTAAATGGAGATCAGGTGAATGAATTCTTGAGCGAGTTTGGGATTAAGTTGGTAAATTCCACACCGTATTAAGCTCAGTCAAACGGTCAAGCAGAGTCGAGTGCCCAACAAGCTCTGAAATCTAATCAGTAAGGAAGAAGTGTGATAGATGAACGGTGTGTCCAGAAACTGGCACGAATGCTTGAACAAAGCTTTATGGGCTTACAGAACGTCGCCCCGCTCAAGCACCAACATTACGCTTTTCCAACTCACTTATGGGCAAGAAGCTGTATTGCCCGTAGAAAACAACGTGCAATCCATAAGGGTGCGTCGGCAAGTACGAATTGAGACAGAATGAGTACAAGACTCGTTGGTTCAAAACTTGTTAGAATTGGAACGGAATTGAAGTTGAACGTGCTAGACAGTTTTGCAAGTTTTCAGAACAAGAATGGCTGTTTTTACAATAAGAAAGTTATATCCAAATTCTTTAATGCGGACGAATTGGTTGGAGGGCAATACTTCCTTTAGATATTAAGGACCCAAAGTATGGCAAATGGTCGCCAAATTGGGAGGGGCTTTATAGAGTGAAGAGTGTGTTGCCTAATGGAGCTTACCACTTGGAAGATTTAGATGGTACTAGGCACATAAGATTTATCAATGAATCACTTTAATTTAATTTAAAAAAATATGTTCCATCCCTTTGGGAAAGTGACCAGATAAACACATGAGTGATAAAATCACAATCATAATCATAAACCACGAGCACAAGCGACGAACAGTTACACACACTGGGACGATCACGTTCCATGATAAGCAAAAATAAATATAATATACTTGAAATGTGTATGATTACACCATATGTAATGTATTCATGCCTCGAACCGACATGGCGCTTAAGAGTAAAAAATTTGACGATCACGTTCTATAAGAAAATCACAGAGAGATAATATACATAATAGCAGGTTGCAAAATTCAAAACAACAGACTCTTTTATTATACCAGTTGCGTCCTTACAAGCATTCTTTACCAAGGAAAAGTTAAGAAGACGATAGGCAACAATTACAACAGGCGATTCACAACGCTACAACATCATCTCTGACTGAACGGACACAGATAAGAGGTGCCAAACCAGTAACGACCACTCACTTTCATCTAGTGTACCTAATGAGGGTTGAACTGCCCCTTCAATCACTTCCCAATAACGCATTGCTGGCAAGAGGTGGACGAGGAAGAAGCAAACCCTTCAGTGCCTATGGCCCCGTACGACATGGGTGAGCTACCCTTACAACCTTCCTAGATGCCTTGCTACAAAGGCAGGCGGAGAGAAGCAGTCCCTTCAATCCATAGGCCAGATAAAGAGAGATGAAATAGTTCCCTACCAGCCTTCCTAAAATGCACATTGCTAGGCAGATAGTTATAGTCGAATCTAGAAGCAATCTCACAAAAAAGGCAACAGGGGAAAAGTTTGTGCCTCGGTTATGTGGACACATTTCTCCTACACCATTCCCTACAACCAAAGTAATTTTACAAAACAAATGAGAATGAGTC
The DNA here is from genome assembly GCA_019097785.1 of Fraxinus excelsior. Classification (NCBI taxonomy): domain Eukaryota; kingdom Viridiplantae; phylum Streptophyta; class Magnoliopsida; order Lamiales; family Oleaceae; genus Fraxinus; species Fraxinus excelsior. Next base: position 11,925,459 of record CM032627.1, on the reverse strand, counting down.
TAGAAACCCATCCCTTTAGAAGAGTAAATTGTTGGTAAACGACCGGAGTGCCATGCAATGGCAGGAAACTCTGATGGTGTGAGGACACATAGAATTTGAGAAGGCATGAGGATGAAACCCAAACATTTAGGGAAGGAAAAATCTCAAAAAGCCAAGGAGAATATGCATGAAGGTTGGGACGACCACACACTGATACGAAGAAAAGATCGGCGATCAAGGTACATAAACGCTACATAAATATTCAAAATACATTTTTTTTTTTTTTTTTTTTTTTTTTTTTTTTTTTGTATAAATAAAATAAAGGAAGTCAGCGCGAAAAGTTACAAATATACAGATACAGGATACAAATGTTCAATTACAATATAGCATACGCTCAAACTGAGCGTACATTTGCTGCCTTAGTCTATCCCACTCTTCGCCTTGCCTGGAGGAAAGGATACTAAACTCCGTCACCAAGTCATCGTCGACCTCCAACTTCTGATACTAAAAAGCTCCAATAAACAGATTTGGTTTTTGCATTCCCTTGGGAGGCAGTATACGCTTCTTAAGCACACTATTCTCAATCCATGCCAATCGTTCATATATTCGCTTGTGCAAGCATTATCCTTCATTAGCATCTCAGATCAGGCTTGCAACTCAAAGAGATACTCCACTACCACAGTTTCATATAAGAACTCCCATATACAGCACTCAGCATGGTTCCCTGTCAATTTCATGAAGTAATGATTCTTTCTCAGAAGAATCGCGAAAATATTGGGCACTTCTGGTGCTTACAATTCTGCTGATGATTATTTCTTTTTGGCCGCAAGGAACGAATATTCGTGCGTGAAGAACCCTCGCTTTCAACTTTAAACATATCAGTAGAAATGCTAGACGATGGTAGTGATAGTACACTTGCAGTACAGGTTCGGCACATACAAAACAATGTCCAGACTTGGTTGTTTTTTGTCTCTTTGAGAGCGAGCACACAGTGCTGACAAACGGCCGAATATCCCTATCCATGAAGGAAACATAGTCAAAACGTGCTGTAGTTGACAGAACCTATGTCTCATGTCCTCGTGTCGCCATAGGAATGGCAGACAGTAGTGCAGAATAACGTATGTATTTTCATGCGCGCACCACATAGTGAATAAGATACTGATAGAGTTAGTAGAATGGTGTACTCAGATTCCGTGGCAAAAGAAAGAGTTAAAATATATTAAGGTGTCCTCTACACAACAAGCAAAAATCAGGGATAAGAGCGCAGTAAATCCATACCTCATCGCCCGTGGGGGGGGGGGGGGGGGGGGGGTGGTATATATAGCTAAATTTCAGGGCTTGAACCCTTATTTCATTCCATCAATTATGAGAGACCTATCACCTACCCTTAGCCGAAGCAAAGCAAGGACTTCAAATTCCACCCATAGCAGAAGACACCAGAATCGTCTGCACATTTCACTATACATCGCAGTAACAACTAGAAACAGCAGCATGATACAAGAAAGAGAACCAAAAGTGTATCAAAGTACAAGCCTGACCCTTACTATGACCTCGCTTTGGGGTCGAAACACCCTGGGGAAGCTAGGATCGTGCTGAAGACGATGGTGCTATGGAAGCTTGATGTTGGCTCTTATAGATCGGGGAAACGCGTAGCCTATACAAGCACCAAATATCAATCAATCAGAAATTAAACTTGCGGAAAATTAAAGATTGAACACATAGATTATTTTGGCCTAAGAGGTTTGACGATCAGATCTAACGCCTACATCACTCGTTAAGCATCCCAATAATAGATATTCGCTCGAATGCACTATTAAACCCAAAAATGGCAACAAGTTACAAAATGTTCCTCCAACACAAGATAAAAGTACATAACACTTTTCTTTCACACCAAACTATAGACCTATAAGGAATCACTTAAGAAACCCCACAATAGCCGACTGAAATTGCGACTACAAGAAAACCTTTATTCTTATAGCGACCACTCAGATATACGGATTACAAAGGTTAACAACTATTATGATCTTAGTTTACAAGGTTCATCATGAGAGATGAAGAACACAAAGTACAAATCCTAATCTACAAGAATAAGGCTACTCTTAGAAGAACCCAGAAGACGGAAGAACTCAGAAGGCAGAACCAAGTGAAAAAAATAGCTGCACTGTGCAATCAAGTTTGATAGCTTTCACTTTGAACCTTCCTTAGTAAGAATCCATCGAATTTACTTGGTTAAATAGTGAACACAACATTTTGACATGTCGACCACTATTGTAAGCCTAGACAATTATATTGAACACATTATATCTCATATCAAACTTTGATTCTCTATAATGTTTATTATTTTGGTCATGAACCTTCTTAATTCTGCAAGTGAGCTAGAGAATTCGCCTAGGTAGAATTCTCATAGAACTAGCCAAGATTTCATTCACATAGATGATATTCTATAAAGGATACACTACAATACTCCACTTGTACTATTTAAAAGATATAGATTGATCTTCAAAAACACAGCTTATCCTAATCAATCTTTTGTAGGCAGCACATATTTGTATCATAGAAATTGGGAGGAGTTAAAACTCTGAAATACTTCTCATCGAGTTAATCATAACTAGTTTTCCTATTGAACCGTGTTCGTGGGATCTCTAGTTGCCAAGTTAGGTTTCCGTTAAGTTGACCTATTAGTTTAGACTTTATACCCATTTCCCTCGATGCACAATTTAACTTCTCTCTAAATAACTCATTTGTAAAGGGCTCCAATTGGTAAACTATCAGTATAATTCCATTTGAGAGCAATCATCAAATAGTATTTCGTACAATATATGTTGAGATTTACCATTACACATGATATTATGTGCCATTTCATTTTTAGCTAGTTATCTCAATCTAATGATATAACACGCACAAGTGTCATCAATTAGAAAACCCTTCCGAAATCTTTGAAGCCATCATATTTATCTAACTTTATTAAAAAATCAAATTTCTACATTGTCAATAATAAAACATATTTACTATTAACTTTTGAATCCTTGCATTGGATATCCAATTTTTAACATCGTACACGTTTTAAGGTTAACAAGGTATTAACTATAGTATAGTTTATCATTTCAAATATCTCAGCACTACTCCCCACAATCATGGAGTGCATCGAGTTTAAATTGATAATGTTAAGCAAACAACCATCCTACTCCACAATTTTGGAAAAGATTGAAATTAACAACATAATAATATTCATCGAACTATATATAAAGTTCAATCATATGTTTATTTATTGAATAAACAATATTCTATATTTAGTCAATAGATAAATGACTAGGAATGTCCATGTATTATGAAAGTTCACGTACTTTCATATTTAGGACGGCCAATACTAATTACTTTTGGTTTAGGGTCCATCATATTTTATATAACATTCGTGTGTATAAAAGAGATTTCAACCTCCTCCATTCCACGTAAGGTAATTTTAAGAGTGTGATTTGTAGACCATGCTACCCTATTAAGACTTGGATGGATCCGGATTCATCTTGAGAATGAATTGTTTGACCCCCAAAATATCTAGGCCACACTAATTTTAATATTTATCAACTTTATTTACATTCTTCATTTTTAGAGAATCCACGTAATGATTAAATACACTTATATTTGTGTAACTGTAAGTAACGTAATAATATAATATTATCTTCACTTTGAACAAATCAACTCACTTAATTTTTTCAATTTAATTGAGACTATTCGTTAAATAGATGGTTGTCCATTTAAAAGGGAGGACAATTCTACCAACCAATGGTAGCATATTTTTCGACAAGATAAGATGGTGAATATAATTTGAACATAACAAATTATGTTGATGTCGAAAATTGTATAAACAAAATTATGTTGATGTGGAAAATTGTATAAACAAAATTCAAGCCAACTTAAAATGTAAATAAGAATTTATTGATAATTATTTGCAAATAACCATTGTAACTACAACAAATTATTTTTTTTCCCCCTCAAGGAGATATTTGAAATATGAAGTGTTAAGAGTCTTCTCATTCTCCCCTTTACAGGGTAGTGTTAGCATGCATTCTTCATCTCATTGTCTTATCAACTGCAGTACCGAGTTGAGAAAGTACATCATTGACATGTTTGGATTGGTTACTGAGCTCGGCTCTGTTAGGTCATTATGAATTAACCTTACGTGTGGTCCCGACAATTAATGAACTAATTAGGAAATGAAGGTAAGACATTTGATTGATGGAATTGGGGGACGCTGATGTAAGACCTTCCAGATATCACTTATTGATTGACTATTTGTACAATGTGTAAGGAATCTTTAATCATTATGTTCCCTCGAACTTCAATAATAACTAATCTGAGCTGATCTCAAAATATACGAGCTTAAATTAACATGAACTTAATGCATATAACAAACCGTACTTAGCGACCTCGTAGGTCGGATGTCAACAAATTGTATGCACATATCCATTTGAAAAAATTCAATTATATTGTGCTCGAGAACATATATAATATAACAATAATTAAATTTTAGTTATTATATATTCTTATAAATCTCTATTTAAAGAGTCCGATAATCGAAATCCATTAATTTTTGTGTAAAATGCCTTTTATACATTTCCCTTGTTTGAGCCCCATTTGATCAAAAACTCATTTTAAACAATATGTTATCCATTAAAATAATTTTACATGTAAATCTCTTATTTTTGAAAACATCCAAAAAAAAGTAATCCAAAATAATTTTCCCCCAAAATGGGGCTAAAAAGAGGAATTATTTATTTTCCATGCAAAATGAATATTTCACGATGAAACCTACCGTTTCATGGATTGTTAAGAAGTCGTGCAAAAAACGAGAATATGACATACTACTATAACAAAATAATAACAAATATGTGATTTTGCATTGACATTCGTTAATCAGGGCATTTGTTATCCACATAACTTGTAAATAATCATAATCTAACGTGTACAAAAAGCATAGCCAATAGACTTACCGCATTCAATTAATACTTTCTTATAGTAGGAAAAAAATAATATAGATATAAGTGTCTATTTATCAAAATCAAAGCATCAGATATGCATACAAAAAAAACATGAGAACGGAATATAAATATATAATGAGATCAGTTTTAAGATTGTTGGATAAATTGGTGCATGAATCATATTTCGCTAAAAAGGATATATGTATACAAATATGGATAGAGTAATAACTTACCGAAACCATATTATGTACATAATAATGAGCAAATAACAACTTACTAAAATATAGAAATTGCAGAAATTTGAAGGAGATAAAATGAAGCGAGGTATGTGAATGCAAATCTCCTTAAAACGGACTTCATCACCTACACTAGTGCTATCATGATCTAATGGACGTCTGTTTCTCAAGATACAACTTTCTTCAAAAATTAATATAACACAATATTAATTTTGCCGGACAAACCAATGCTTGACTTTGCTCTATTAGAATTGAAGTTATTGAATACGAACAAAAATAATATAGTAATTATCTTACATAATTTGGAGAAGGAAAAAAAAATTAGAAACTAGTTATTAAAAATTGATTTAGAGTGAAGAAAATGGAATTAGGTGGGTCCTATTTATAAATTTTCATGTGTTTTTTTTTTTCCGAATGGTCACATCATTTAGTAAAAATTAGTTTTAACTATTAGATCACACCATTTCATACTTAATGGTGTAGATCACACCCTATTAAAATGCCATGATTTTTATCATGCACCATCTTGAATAGTCACACCATTTGTAGTTGAAAAGTCATGATTACTTACCTATCAATTGGAGACCTTTCCAATTAAGAACTATAAATATATCTAAAAAAAAGTCCAACAAGAGATACTATACAATTGTAGAAATTTTTAGTAGATTTTGCCAAAAAGTTTACGGAATACATGATTGAAAAATTTTATATCCCATGAAATGTGTGGTTAAAATTAATTATTGATTTTAATTTAAATTTTTAATCATTTTTTTTAACCTAACGAAATCGGAGCTTTATATATACACAAGACTTCTTCAAATAGGTTTTTCTTAGATGAGAAGTTTTCAAAGAGTTTGATGATGAAGTTTCATGGAAGAAAACGAAACAAATTTTGTATTAAAATTTGACAAAATTTATAAAATATTTTCCCCTTTATCCGAGTTTGAGATGGATGTATTCATCATTTTTAGGGGAAGGCGGCATCTTTTTCGCCTTTAAATAAAGGAATGGAGAGGAGGAAAAGGGTTTTCTTGACATCAACGTTAATTATAAGCCACATAGTCGAGACTCGATTTGATGTGACAAAACAAATCTAATATTCTATAATAATCTTCTTCTTTATTTTATTTGTTCTCTGTCTGAATTTATTCTAAGCTCACTTTCAGGAATTTTATACTTCTTTTTGTCATGATTAAATCATTAAATTAATATGTCAATTGAGTCACTCCATACAATTGCAATGATGTTTTGTATCTTTATATAGATTACTCTAAAAACTGTGGGGGTGAATATATAGCTGGAGAAAACCCTGAGCTCGCTTACGAAAAGTGAAAATTGAAGCTTGGGTTAATGAATACTCTAAGATAGAGCGAGAAAAATAAAATTTGATTAATTCAACTTCTAAGATTTTGGAATAATAAGAATGTTTTTCATTCGACAAGCTAAGACCCGTTTGACGTGGTTTTTGAGAAATCAAAAAGAGCTTTTTAGACCCAAAATTTGCTTTGGGATCCATCTGATAATATTATGAAAGTTCTTCAACAGGACATAAGGTAAAAGTAAAAAATAAAATCATGCCAAACATGCCTTAGATGAAACGATTTAGTTAAAAATAAATTATTGAAATCCAAATATTTTACTATAAATTACGAGTCTTTGTCATATATTCAAAGGTCGATGGTGCAATCTTGTAAGCATTGATTTTGATAATTTCAAGCCATTTTTGGAGGGATAAAATAAATAATAAGATAATGTTAATTTTATGCTTACGAAAGTGTCACTGATAGGGAATTAATGTCAAAATAATTGAAGAAGCATGATTCATGCCTTCTTTCATTTCTAATACTTACAAAAAAAAAAAAGAAAAAAAAAATTGCAATCGACATCTCCAATCTAATAATATTATATAAATAGATGTTCAATCTTTAATTTTTGGCATTTTATATGTTTTTTGTTGCGTTTGGTTCAAAACAAATGATCTCCGTCCATGTTGACGTTAAAAATGTTTGGCAATTTGCACTTTTTGTCTCCAACTTTTGCAAACTTTTACTAGTTTTACTTCAATATTATATATATATATATATATATATATATATATTCTTTGAAAAAAAAAAATTTCTATAACCATGATTACAAATCAAGTCCTTCCATCCATTTTTCCCTAAAATCAAGTAAAACGACAAATTCATCCTCCCTTTAAATCAACAAAAATATAAGAAATCAACAAAACAGAAAAAATGAAGGGAAAATTGCAGAGGAAGTCCAAATCTTTCAAAAAAAAAAAAAAAACAAATACATCATATCTAAATTAATTAAAAAGATTTTTTTTTTTTTTTTTTTTTTAAAAAAAAAGCAACCCTCAAAACTCTTAGCTTTTTAATTTTTTCGGTCAGTTGTTTTCAATTAATTAAGGTGTGAACAATTTGTATTTTTATTCATTTAAAGAGTAGGAAGAATTCGTCATTTCATGCGAATTTAGCAGATAAAATGGCGTGACTTATAATTAATTGAAAAGTTGAGGACGTCTGATACTAGAAAAAAGGTTGATGATAGATTGGTAATAATTTTGCAAAAGTTGAAAACAAAATGTGCAAATTTTCAAAAAAGTCAGTGGGTTCTCCCCCCGACCACCATTCCCCTCAACTAATAGTTTTCTTCGTGCCTTACCTATGTTGTCCCCAAAGTTTCTTTTTAAATAAATTTTTGATTCTCTTTTATTTTAATTGACGTCTCTTCAATTCTAACTTTTTAAAAGCTAAGTAGATGAAAACTATTAGGGACCAAGCTACTATGGAATAAAAAGTTGAGGGGGCCACTACAAGTTTTCCTATTTGAAAACGTTAAAACTGCGTATTGAATTAAAAAATTTCTTGGTAACCGACGATATGAGTAATGTTATTCATTTCCAGTGTGTTTACAAACATAGTTTAGGTGGCTCTAAATGATATGTTAAATGAAATGTGAAATTAAATGACTTATTTAATTTCACCTATCATTTAATGCCACATTAACGCTGCATAGACTGTGTTTGTAAACACACTGGAGATGAATAACATTACTACGCAACACATTATTATCATGTTATTTCACAAAATAATGAGCCACATTATTTTGGAAAAAATGTATTCTGGAATAATAGATTAATGGAAAATGTGTGATTGAAAAAGAAGGAAAAATTATTGATGTGATGTAAAATATTATTTTATTGAAGAATGTGTGGTTGAAAATGAGTAGAAGAATGAAAATGAAAATTTTAATGTGTACCAAACAAATGTTATCTTTTCTGTATCCAGTCCAATATGCAAACACGTCTTAAGTGCACTGCATCATAAAGCATTATAAATAGGAGCCAACGAGTCTATCAAGAAACACCCAACTTGAGAGAATTCATTTTGATTGGAAAACTCTCTACCCTTAATTCACTTTTCATCTGAAGAATATGTCATCAGGCTGTGGTTGTGGCTCAAGCTGCTCTTGCGGAAGCAACTGCAGGTAAATTCTCGACTTAATATTCCTACTATATCGAGGATTATAAGGTTGTCTTAGTATTTCTGTTTTGGAAGAAATTTCTTATCCTTTTTCTATAACACTTACTCGTACCAATTTACTAATACGAACAAAGATTAAGAGAGGGACATGTGGCCACTCGATATGGTTCTTTGTTAATTTACTCATCTGTTTTCGTATTGGCAGTTGCGGAAAAATGTACCCGGATGTGGAGAAGAGCACAACAGTTACCATCATTGAAGGGGTCGCTCCAACGAAGATGTAAGTCATCATCATATCCGTTGAAACTAGTATTTGGGTGTTTTTGCTTGAACTGTATGACAAGAAAGTCTCATATACAGTTCTGAGAGGGGGATTTTCACATATCTCAATAACAAAGTCTGTGATTTGTTTACTTCTTACTTCATGGATTGGTTTGGCCTCTTTCCTTCCTTTGGAAGAGATCCCAGATGCAGTGCCTATTCACTTTGAATCGGATCTTCCACTTTCAAATAAGCCCTTTTAGCGCTTGTAGACTGAATCGTATCTTCTCCTTCTCTGTCTTCTTCTCGCTGCTTTTCTCGTCCATCATACACTGCACCGCTTACAGATTCAATTGCAAGTAATTTAAGCATCCATTAGTTAAGGGGTTCAGGACACAAAGCGCAATCCGATCTTTGGTAAGACTTCTGAATCGTAGTTCAGATTCAAGTTGGTTCAAATAGGGTGAAATCTTGGATTCCTGTAGCCGCATTTAACTTCCCAATTTGATAACAGAAGGACTACGACTACTTACGGGGTGCTAAACTTAACTTATCGACAATCCTTTTAACTTCCACTTATTTGTGTATATTAAGTAGTTTCTTAACTTATCCATTTTAACATTCTCATCTCCGTTATGTTCATCATGCGATAATTTTATGGTCACAGGGAGGGATCTGAGAAAAGCTTCAGTGCTGAAGCAGGTCATGGCTGCAAGTGTGGATCAAACTGTCAATGTGACCCTTGCAACTGCTGATGCAAACAAATGTTATAAGCCCCGGATTTGATAAAAGTGTGTGTAATAAAGATAAATATAATAAGACAGCCTTAACTTCTGCAAATTCATTTACTGGATTTGTCTGATGTTTTCTGGGTGTTATTCTGTTTGAGTATCTGTAATTTATGTTTGCAGTTTGAATACTGGGCTTGAATTTCTGTGTTGAGACTTGAATTGTGCAGAGCAGTTGACATCATCAATATAGCTCTTTCACTATTGTGTTAACTACGTACCTATCCTGTTATATTTGAGGATATTTGACCAGTGCCCGCTCTTCGTGTTACATGTAGTGAGACCAACTAAATTAAAAATAATAAATAAATAAAAACTCCTCCATATATATTGCCATTAGCCCACATTACCTAAGCACGCGACTGTTATAAATAATAATTCTTTTACAAATAACAACATTCAAAATTACAATACTAATATTCAAACTTTTAAAGTTCACTCTAAATTTACTCTTTTAGCATTTTGAAGGAAGTAAAGTTGAACGTCAATTTTAATTCAAGGCATGAGTTACGAAAAAAAAAATGGTGGTCAGCATCATATGAATAGAATTCCATTCGAGCATGAATTTTAAAAAGGAAAAATTTCATATTTAAGAGATTAAGTGTGACCCATTTCAAAACTAAGGAATAAGGTTTATTTTTTATTTTTTTAAAAAATAAGATATTAATTATATTTTATTTATAAAATAATTAATTAAATATATTAATATCATAATATTATATAATTTATGATCAGAGTTATGTAATCACAATTACAGACATTCTAATCACAAATCACAGGTTTTATACCTCACAACTTATTTCTCGAAACAAGTTTTTGAATTAATAGATCGCATATTATTTTTTGATCACAAATCATAAATTTTATAAGTCACAACTTATTTCACGACCACAAAATATCAAATTAATTGGTTCCAAATTATTTTTAGATCACAAATCATCAAATTACTAGTCACAATTTAACAAATTTTTTAGGTCACACATTATTTATTGATCACAAATTATTTATTTCATTAATTACATATTATTTATTAGTTACACATTAACAATTTTATCAACCCCACCCCACCCCACCCCACCCACAACCACTACCCCTGACCACTACCACCGTCATGACCACCACGTCATCACCTCAGCCAACACTACGACCACCACCATCCAAGCACAACCAAAAAAATTAGATCCAAAATAATCGATCACCGCCATGGCCGTCGCCACCAACACGACAAACAACATCACGACCACCATCAACACCACACCGCAAGCAACGTCACTATCAACGCCAGCACCTCATAACCATTACAATGACAGCATGAAACCACCGTAAATCATATCTAACCAAACTTTGAGATGACACTAACGAGGTGAATACCACTGTAGAACAGATCTAGGCAGAGCCAGAGATGACGTTGCCTTTGCTGAAAACCACGACGTATGAAAACCAACCCAGTTGCTGCGTTGTGATGTCGGGGATGACGTTGTCGCTCTCAAAGCGACGTCTCCACAACGTCATCGTGAGTGTCGCTACTACAACAACTTGCATAATATTACGGTTGCTTTAGTGGCGTCGTGCGCAGTGCTCGCCTTCGATAGTGGTTGGGTATGGTAAAGAAAAATAAGAGAGAAAGGAGAAGGGAGAGAGGAAGATAATTAGAGTGCGAGAACGAAATTCGGGGCCCTAGGCAGTAGCCCATGCCTTTGACTTTGGTGTTATTGAATTCGAGAGAATTAGATATAGATACCGATATTTCTCATCACATCTCTATTCCTTAATCACGTCCATTACTATTCAATAAAATGTATCAAATGTGTTCTAAGTTGATTTTTATGTAGGATTATGTCTATGTAGCGATTGGACAGAAAAGCTCAGCTCTGGCATAATTAGAACAAATTCTTTACGAAGCGAATGGTTTAGAATATTCAATTCTTATAGAAACCACAACTTCGGATCCGTATGCCAAGCGTATGTATACGATCTTTTCCTTTGCTTTGGCATTATGATATGGGTGAAAAGGGGGCATAGCCCTTTGTAGCGCACAAACTCTCTTGCAATACCGACCATAGAATAAAGATCTCATCACCCCAAAGCAAGAGAAAATGTTAGAGGCAGAGTAATGGAGAGGGGATCTCTATCCCTATACCCACTCAAGTGGACGACGTGATAATAGCTGACTTTACATTCCAACAAACGTACACACTACTGCAGTTTGGGATTCTAGGTTCTTCAAAGTAATGGTGGAACACGTTAACATATGGTTGATTTTATCCTTAATATTTTGATTATAACAAACAAGATTAATATTGTTTCTAAAAATTACTTTTGAGTGATGATAGTTCAATGTTAAAATTAATCAAACATTGCCAAAATTAACACATTATAAATCGGGCTTGAAATGTCAAAGTGGAAGTTAAGCATTCAAGTCAAATCATTCAAAACGAAAGCTTAAAAGACAAATAAGAGCATGAGAGACGATAACAAAAAAAAAAGATCAAGACAAGAAGTCTAAAAGGCAAATTCCGAAACAAAATCAAATACTAGACTTCTTAGTTCAAATATAAATGTACTAATAATTTGATATTTAGCAATGAATGATAAAAACTCAAATATTGTTTTATGTACGAAAAGATTATTTCATAAAAACACATGCATAAAAAAAAGAAAAAAGAATTCTTCAAAAAGGTAAGTATTTCAATTTGATATTTAGACTTTTTACAACTCTACTTACCTTGAAAAATAAAGTGAAAACGTCTTTCAAAAACCTACATTTTTCAAAAAAAAAAAAAAAAAAAAGAATCAAAGTCAAAGAGGACGTCGGTTGACCATGCGGATGTTTAGTTCGCCCAACGGTCATTATTTTAACCGATCTAATTTCTGACGCACAACAGCTAGTTTGGTTGTCCAGTTGAGGATCCGGACGTTTGAATGGGATGTTCGGTTGGCAAAATTTTTTGGCATTGATTGCTATAAATATCACTTCACTTTGTATTCATTACAACAACTAAAAGAGAGCTTTCTTGTGAAATATATTTGTAAAAAATCTTCTTTGAGTTTATATTTTTACATTCATTTCATTTATTTTCTCGTAATAAAAACTTTAAATGTTGAATCAAACTTTTTGAATCATTTCTCTCATCAAATTTTTTCATTTATCTTTGTTCTTAACTTATTTATATCAATCTTAAAAGAGAGAGGTATTTTTTAAGAAGATTTTGCACTTATATTACATAAACTTTTCTACATCTTCATATACAAAACTTTTATTGATTGAATCAAATTTGTAAAATCATCAAATTCATCAAAATTCCTTATTACTCTCTTAGTACTTAATTTATTATAATTACTCATTACAAGGGTGAAATATTATGGGGAGATTTTTTTAACTTAAATTGCATTCCACTCTTTTTCATCTTTTCATTGAAAAACTTTGATTGATTGAATATAATTTTTAACCGTGAATTTATCAAAAATATTCATCTAACACTTGAGCTATCATTTGTTGCAATTCATTAAAGTGTTAGCATCTCTTAGTACTTAACTTGTTTGTATTATGTATCAAGAGATAAATTCAATTGTAAAATCAATTTGATAAAGTGTGGATCGTGAAATCCCTTAAAGATCAATATTATATAAGGATCGGTGCTCCTTGTTGTAAGTCACCGTGTGGGTTATATTGGAGTCTCGTAAAGCTTAATAGTGTGGGTCATATTGAGGTCCTGCTAAAGCTCAATAGTGGGTTGTGTTGAGGTCCCGTAAAACTTAGCATTGTATAAAGATCGGTGTTTTTTGTTTGTAAGTCACTAAAAGCATTGTAAAGGGTTGAATTGCACCATAAGTGAATGAACATAGTGAAAATGTCTTGCTCTTATCGAAGAGTTTGGTAACAAAGGACGTAGATCATCATTTTGGATTGAACATCCACAATTATATCGCTTTTATATTTTTGTTTATTATTTGAATTAATTATATTTAGTCTTTATTTGCTTGAATTTGGATTAATTCTTTGAAAAAGTTTTAAAATCTAATCACCCTCTCTTGATTAGTTATTCTTGGGCTATCAATCGATATCAAATCAAGGTGCTTATTTTAAAATTAAGATTCTACAATCTTAAGCAATGACTAACCACATTTTTCCAAATCCTAAAGGGCATTCTACAGATCGTCTCCATTTCTTCAATGGTACTCATTATAGCTATTGAAAGGCTAGAATGACAATATTAATTCAATCAATAGATGACACTATTTGGGAAGTTATTAAATTTTGTCCCTATGTGCCTAAAAAGGTTATTAAAGATGATGATAAATCGGATCAAATTATTTTTAAACCTAGAGAGGAATATAATGAAGTAGATAAAAAAATTATTTTGAAATGTTAGACCCAAAAATATACTTTATTGTGCTTTAGATAGAAATGAATGTAATCATATTAGTACATATGATTCCACTTATGTTATATCGCATGCATTAGAAATTATTCATGTTGGAACTAGCAAAGTGAAAGAAATTAAGACAAATCTCTTAGTTAAAGATTTTAAAAATTTCTTTAGAAAGATAATGAACCGATTGTTGACATGATCACTCGTTTTACCAATATTGTTAATGGTGTTACAGATTGTAATAGATTGTAATTAGTTGGCTAATTAGCTTAATTCTAGGTTTCCTAAATTGTATACTTTCCTAAGATAGCTTCCTATATTGTGTATATATACATGTATTTTCTTTACCCATCAATAAGAATTCTTTTCTTTCTTCATTCACATGGTATCAGAGAGTACCTATAAGAAATTGTCGAAATCTCATCGAAAATCCAGTTCAAATTTTTTTTCTTCGGTGCTCTCTTGTGGGTTTCTGGCCAGCCGATCTCCGGTTGAGGTCATCACTTGCACGTGCTCCGGTTCTGTCCAATTGGGAAACTCTTCGGCGTCTCTGTGGGTGATTTCCGGCGTATGCAATCACTGTGAATCTAGGCATCTTTTAGGTGAGTGTCGCGATGTCTCCCGACGCCTCTTTGTACGTAATTTCAGTGTCCTCTGTGTGTGGGTTCATCGTGCTTTCAATGTTTCTAGCTGGATGACCATTTGCAAGGTGATTCTGGAGCTCGAACATTGGAGATTTTTTTGTCGTCTCCTGTGGTCTGTATGCTTCCTCTCCGTGTAGGTTGTGTTGGAGTGGGCCTCAAATCTCTTTGGTAGGCTGATTTTGGGTGTGTCATTGGAGTGGGCCTGCCGTTGTTGTTTGGTGGATTGCGCCAAGTATATTTATTTGGGCTCAATTTCTGAATTCTGTGTGTTGAGCCGAGGTTGTTATTGGGCCTAAATTATCTTGGTAAAATATTTTGGTTATTGGGCTTGTTGGACCTTCTTGTATTGTTGATTTGAAGTTATGGATGAGAAGAAATCCATTGTTGCGTCGGATATGGTACCCGTGATGTTGAAAATCACGGACCATAAACTTAACCGCTCGAATTATTTGGATTGGAGCAAGACCGTTCGATTTTATCTACGAAGTATTGACAAAGATGCTCATTAAACTGAAGATCCTCCCAAAGATGATTCAAAGCAGACGTGGCTTAGAGAGTGGAAACAAAGGAGGAGGCTCACAAGGGTTTGAGGCTTGAGCACAAGTTTCTGGGAAATTGTACGTCATTACTGTCATAAGCCAAGATGTACGAAGTGTGATTGTGGAAAGATCCAGTACAAGAATCAGAAAGCCCACTCGGCCCATGTTGCATCTACTAATGAGAATTCTGAAAAATCAATTCTCATCTCTGCAGATGAATTTGCAAAGTTCTCAAAGTATCAAGAATCACTAAAGTCTTCTTCTCCCTCTGTCACCACCATTGTTGATGGGTCACCATCTTGTGTTCTTCTCCCTCTGTGAACCAAATGCGTATCTTATTTCCTCATCCTCCAAATGGGTCATTGATTCTGATGCCACTTCTACCGTTACTTTAGCTGATGGGTCACCATCTTGTGTTCTTGGGTCTGGCACAATTACTCCTACCCCTCTGCTTCCTTTGTCATCTGTCTTACACTTACCTAACATTTCCTTTAATTTGATCTATTTAAACCAACTTACTCGCAATCTTAATTGTTGTATCTCATTTTTCCCCGATCATTGCTTATTTCAAGATCTTATGACGAAAAAGACTATTGGTAAATAACATGAGTCTGGAGGCCTCTACATTTTGGACACACCAATAGCTAAGTTCATTGCTTGCTCTGGTGTAATATCTCCCTTCGAGGCACATTATATGTTGGGCCATCCATCTCTTCCTTTGCTCAAGAATCTTTGTCTACAGTTTAGTAAGGTGTCTTCATTAGATTGTGAGTCGTGTCAGTTTACAAAACACCATCGTCTTAGTTCGAGTCCAAGAGTCAATAAACTTGCTAGTACTCCTTTCGATTTAGTTCATTCTAATGTTTAGGGTCCCTGTCCTATTTTGTCTAAACCGAGATTTAAGTATTTTGTTACTTTTGTGGATAATTACTCTCGTGTAACCTGGTTATATTTAATGAAAAGTCGTTCCGAGTTGTTCTCTATTTTCTGTACGTTTTGTATTGAGATTAAAACTCAATTTAATGTTTCGATCCGTACTTTGCGAAGTGATAATGCTAAAGAATATACGTTAGTTTTATTTCAGTCTTATATGGTTCAGAATGATATACTCCACGAAACATCTTGCGTTGATACTCCTCTCAAAATGGAGTGGCCGAAAGAAAGAACAGACATCTTCTTGAAACTACACGAACCATATTATTTCAAATGAATGTTCCTAAGCCTTTTTGGGCCAATGTAATCTCTACAGCATGTTTTATGATTAATCGTATGCCCTCATCTGTTCTTTATGGTGAGATCCCTTACAAAATTCTTTTTCCCAGTAAATCACTGTTTCCTATTGCACCTAGGATTTTTGGTAGCACTTGTTTTGTTCAGGATGTTCATCCGCATGTAACTAAATTAGATCCCAAGTCTTAAAAGTGTCTATTTCTTGGTTATTCTCGCCTTCAGAAAGGTTATAGATGTTATTGTCTCATCTTAACAACTATATTGTCTCCATTAACAATCTTTATGGAAGACACACCTTATTTTCTGTCTTCTCATCCTCCCGCACATCAGGGCGAGGATGATGATGATTTGTTAGTATATTCTATCACGTCCTCTAAACCTGTCTAGGAACCAGCTCCTGTCTAACCTCATATTAGTCAAGTCTACTCCAGGTGCAACCCTCCTGATTCATGACCCGCACCTACTCCTTCGTCATCAGATCCAGTCCCAGATGATGATCTTCCTATTGCATTATGCAAAGGTAAATGCCAATGTACTTATCCTATTTCTTATGTTATTTCTTATAATAGTTTGTCGTCTTCCTCTTCTTCTTTTATTGCATCCCTTGATTCTATCTCTATTCCTAAAACCGTTCATGAGGCTATATCTCATCCTGGTTGGCACCGTGCAATGATATAGGAAATGAATGGTTTGGATGACAATGGTACTTGGAATTTGGTCGATTTACCTTCACGGAAACGGGCTATAGGGTGCAATGGGTGTTCACAGTTAAGGTAAATTCGGATGGGTCCGTTGCTCGACTGAAAGTCCGTCTTGTCGCTAAAGGGTATGCTTAAACCTATAGGGTGGACTGTTTTGACACTTTTTCACCGGTGGCTAAATTGACATCTATTCGGTTGTTTATTTCTTTAGCGGCTACCCAACATTGGCCTTTGCGTCAACTAGATATCAAAAATGATTTTCTTCATGGTGATCTTCAAGAGGAAGTGTATATGGAACAACCTTCTGGTTTTGTTGCTTAGAGGGAGTCTGGGTGAGTTTGTCATCTTCGAAAATCTTTGTATGGTTTGAGACAGAGTCCTCGTGCTTGGTTTGGAAAATTTAGTCAGGCTATTGAAAAGTTTGGTATGATAAAAAGTAAGTCTGACCATTCTGTGTTCTACAAACAATCAGCAGCTAGTATCATTCTTTTAGTTGTGTATGTGGATGACATTATCATTATTGGAAGTGATAGAAAATCTCATCTCTTAAGTCTTTTCTTCATACTCAGTTTCACACAAAGGACTTAGGGACGCTAAAGCATTTCTTGGGTGTTGAAGTAACAAGAAGTAAGAAAGGGATTTTCTTATCTTAGAGAAATATGTCGTTAACTTATTAACTGAGACGGGAAAATTGGGGGCGAAACCTTGTAGTACTCCAATGACTCCAAACATGCACCTTACATGAGATGGAGAACGAATTGAAGACCCTGAGAGATATAGAAGGTTGGTTGGAAAGTTGAATTATCTTATGGTAACTCGTCCAGATATTGTATATTCTGTCAGTGTTGTTAGTCAGTTTATGTCATCCGCAACAATTCGTCATTGGGCAGCGCTAGAACAGATTTTATGCTACTTGAAAGGAGTACTCGGACGAGATATCTTGTATGAAAATCATGGGCACACTCGTATTGAATGTTTTTCAGATGCAGATTGAGCAGGTTCCAAAGTGGATAGAAGATCTACATTAGGTTATTGTGTTTTTTTTGGAGGAAATTTGGTCTCATGGAAGAGTAAAAAACAATCCGTTGTATCAAGGTTGAGTGCAAAGGCAGAATATAGGTCTATGACACAGTCTGTGCGTGAGATAATGTGGATATGTCAACTATTGATTGAAATTGGCCTTAAAATTTCAGTACCAGCAAAATTGTGGTGTGATAATCAAGCTGCCCTTCATATTGTATCTAATCCTGTGTTTCATGAGCAAACTAAGCATATTGAAATCGATTGTCATTTTGTTCGCAAAAAAATTCAGGAATGTTTTATTTCTACCGGGTATGTGAAGACTGAGAACAATTAGGAAATATTTTCACGAAAGCTTTAAATAGGGTTCGAGTAGATTATCTTTGTAGCAAGTAGGGCATGAGGGGGAGTGTTACAGATTGTAATAGATTGTAATTAGTTGGCTAATTAGCTTAATTCTAGAGTTTCCTAAATTGTATGCTTTCCTAAGATAGCTTCCTAGATTGTGTATATATACATGTATTTTCTTTACCCATCAATAAGAAGAGTGGATTCTATTCTTTTCTTTCTTCATTCACAATCTCAAATGCTTTGATCGAAAATTCACTAATCATGAACTTGAGAGTAAAGTGCTTATGTCTCTTTCGGAGAATTGGAGCTCGTTGAGAATGTTGATACAAAATACCAAAGATGTCAACACATATTCATTGGAAGAGTTCTATGGAACATGGATAACATATAGCTAAATCGTACACAGACAAAAGAGAAGACAATGAAAAGCAAAGAAGATGAAAGATGTCAAATTGCTTTAAAATCCATAATAGATGAAGGCACTTCAAGGGAAAATTTGAATGATGACAAACTTGATGATTTAGCTCTTTTTGTTAAGAAATGGAAAGGTTTTTGCAATAATCGTCGATTTCAAAAGAAAAGGGTAATAAAAAGAATAGATTCGTAAAAAAGAAAGCATTCCAAGCAACATATGATGAAAGTGACGATGATGAGCATGGAGAAGATGAAAGTCATGAAGAAATTGCTTAAATATGTTTCATGACTATTGAAAATGAGGTAAATTCAAATGAAAATTGTTCATATGATGAATTATCTACTTTCTATGATGAAAGTTTGAAAATTTTGAAAAACTTGTTTTCAATCTTCCGACCTTAAAAAGAAGAATTCTTTATTGGAAAATACGGAAAAGTAACTTTTGAAAATTAAAAATGATTTTGAAAAAGGAAAAGTCGATTACGATTCTTTAATTAAGGAGATTTTCTCTTTACAAGAAAAGATTTTAGATTTCATTCAAATTGTTGACAAATTTACTCAAGGCAAGAAAAATTTTGAATTATTGCATGGTGAACAAAAATGTGCTTTCAATAAAGGAAGAATTGGATACAAACTATTTTTAAAACAAAAGTCTCTTGAAAATTTCATTGTTAAAACCTCTACTTCTTCCAATTCAAATGCCACATGTAATTTTTGAAATAAAAATGGATATGTGAATTTTAATTTTTCAATTAAAAAGAGTTTTCACTTTGAAAGTAAATACAAGTGAATTTCAAAGTCCACAAACACTAACAATCAAGGACTCAAAGTTGTATGGGTACCAAAGAACAAAAACTGAATTATTTTTGTAGAAACCAAAAAAATTGAAGAGCAAATGGTTCTTAGATAATGGATGCACAAGACATATGACAGGAAATAGAATGTTACTATCAAATTTCAAAGAGAATGATGGGGGTCATATCGCATTCGGAGATAATAAAAAAGGAAAAATTATTGGAATTGGAAACATTGCACTGGAAACTCCCTTTTGAACATATGGATATTTAAGACCAAAGTAAGGATGATCTAAAAGAGGAACACAAGAAAGAAGCAAATGTTCAACAAAGTGAAGTAGAACCTACCGAAATATCTAATGATCCCACTCTAC
>CM032627.1:11842791-11900291 GCA_019097785.1 Fraxinus excelsior | reverse complement strand
AAGGGTTTGCTATATGAGGTGAAACAATTTCTCTCAAAGAACTTTGATGTGAAGGATATGGGTGAGGCTTCTTATGTCATTGGCATTAAGATCCATAGAGAAAGATCTCGAGGCATTTTTGGGTTTATCTCAAGAGACCTATATTAACAAAGTTTTGGAGAGATTTCACATGAAGCATTGTTCACCTAGTGTAACACCCATTGTGAAGGGTGACATATTCGATTTGAGTCAGTGCCCGAAAAATGATTTTGAACGGGAACAAACGAAAAACATTCTGTATGCTTCAGCTGTTGGAAGCCTTATGTATGCTCAGGCTTGCACCAGACTTGACATTGCATATGTTGTTGGAATGTTAGGAAGATATCAGAGTAATCCAGGTCTTGACCACTGGAAAGCTGCAAAGAAAGTGATGAGATATCTTCAAGGAACAAAGGACTACATGCTCATGTACAGACGAACTGATAATTTGGAGGTGATTGGCTACTCCGATTCAGACTACGCTGGCTGCATTGATTCACGAAAATCAACATCTGGTTATATTTTCATGCTAGCTAGTGGAGCTGTATCTTGGAGAAGTGCAAAGCAGACATTAACTACTACTTCGAAGCTGAGTTTGTCTCTTGTTTTGAGGCTACCTCACATGGTGTATGTCTTAAGAGTTTCATTTTTGGGCTTAGAATTGTGGATTCTATCTCTAGGCCATTGAGAATTTATTGCGACAATTCAGCTTCTATTTTTATGGCTAAGAACAACAAAAGTGGGAGTCGAAGTAAACACATCGACATTAAGTATTTAGCCATAAGAGAACGTGTTAAGGAAAAGAAAGTGATCATTGAGCACATCAACATTGAGCTAATGGTCGCTGATCATTTGACAAGGGCACCATTGAAATTCAAGGATCATGTAGTGAATATGGGACTTGGTTCCATTATGTAATTTTTCATTGTATGAACAATGTTATTTTGGTGAGATTCTTAATTATTTTGATGTTTTTTCTCATATTGATGTGCACATTAATTTAATTTTGAGTAAATTCATCTATGTTGGACCAAGAATAAATATAGGATTTATTCATTAAGAAATTGTTGCCACATAAATTATAATGTTTTAAGTGATAAATATATCGTAATACATGGAAGGTAATACTCGTCATTAGAGCACCTATCGCCATGATTCATGTATTTATTACTTAAATACATTATCGATGGGTTTAAGATAAGAAGTGTGGACCAAGTAGGAGAATGTTAGTTTCCCTTTTTCAAGTGGTCCACTCGGGTATTCACGTTCATATGGAACTGTCCCATGATTCACTTCTCTTTGGAACTGCCCATGATAAACTGTAAAACGTGGGAACGTAACTACCAAAGCTTGATGGAAGTTTTGGGAATTTTGGCTATAAATACTGAAGCTTGGTCCCCGGACTCACTCACTTAATACCCTTCAGTCTTACACCATCTAAGAAAGAGTGTAGAGGTTGGAAGTGCCAAAATCAGTGAGAAAGCACAGCAAAACCGTGAAGAAACGCTAATGGCTGGAGGTACTCTTCTTGGCATTAAGTTTATTTCGATTGTTTAAGTGTTTATTCCACATTAGAGAATCGTACTTCATGCTTACATAATTTTAAAGTTTTGATCTTATATGCCATACTCTTGCTCGCATATATACTAAATTTTTTCTTATGTCAAAATGGGGAAATAGAATGAGATGATTATACAACAAAATTTTCGTTGGTAAAATGTTTACTCTTTACATACGACGTGATTCGTTGGTAACTATCAGCGACCCTCAAATTAACAACGGATTTATGGTCGTTAATATTACGTTGGTAAAGAGTAATAGCAACATAAATCTTGATTTAGGAATGGAAAATCCGTGCCTGAAGCTATATTTTTTGTATTGAAACATATAAATACAATGATTTTCTTTGTAATTTTTCAATCCAATAACTTAATTATAAACGCAATTATTCATTATCGTAACTTTCACGGATCGCAGGTTTGGCTCCCGAGGTTCAACGCCTCGAGACTGCCCTCACCTCATTCTCTGGCCGGCAAGCCCGAACAACTGGCATACATGCATGCTATGAGTAGGATATAAGGGAGAATACCTGCATATGATCATATATCATTAGTGCACCAATGGTAAAATAGGTCTCGTGCCTAGCTGTTAGCGTGCTTGTCGTGCCGAATGGGGAGCTAAGCATTCTCACTGCGTGACATTCACACAAAAGAAAGATAAAAACCATTAATAGAAACATAAAATTACAAAAAAAAAAAGCAACATGTCTAAAAATGAAGGATTTTGCTACTTGTATTGATTGTATTTTAAATTGACAAATGGTAGAATATTATGTGACATTATTTAATACAATATGCAAATACATCTTGTAAGATCCCAAAATAAATATTCCATATCCGTTCCTGGAAGAAAGAAAATTGTGTGAGAAAACGCGATCAGTGCACGGGAAGGAGGTAAAGACTTGTTAACGTCATTAGCAGCTATTGGGAAAATATGTCCTGAAGATAATTATTGATCTTTTATCTTTATTAATTGAATATATTCAAAAATTTTTATAAGTGTGTTAATTGGTGAAGTTTACATAAAATTTGACTGTTGGCCTAGTCAAGTTTGGCCTCCATTATTCTCTCATTATCATGAAATATTTCGATTTTTTTTTTTTTTCCTATAAAAATCAAATGAAAATTTGATTTTGAAATAATTAATTTTTTAAAGAAGGTGTGGTTAAAAATGAAGGAAAAGTTGAGTTTACGTGTAATATTATTTTATTAAAAAATGTGTAGTTGATAAGAAAACAGAAAAAATGAATTATAATTTAATGGGAACCAAACAAATGCTATTCAGTAGTTCTTATTGAGCCATGTTTGATGGTTATTATTATGTAAAACTGATGTTTTGAATAATAATTCTTTTGGAGAATATATGATTAAAAAATAGGAAACAAATTTGAATTTAGATGCAAAATATTTTATTGTGTGAAAATTTAATTGAAAATGAATATAAGAAATAAATTATTTTATTTTAAATGAGTCAAACATGAATTGATTTAGTAAGTACGTGCACTTGTACGAACCCACTCTATGTATGAACTAGAGTTACAAGAAATAAGATTCCTGATTTTCCACACTTCTACTTAATTAATATCACTAACAAAAATATCGAAATGATAATCCAAACAATTTTGATAAAAGAGAAACTCTGAACAATCTTGGCTTTTATCAACTTTTGAAATAAAGAAGGAAAAAAAAAAAAAAAAAGGAAAACTATGGTTGACAAATAACCTCGAAAATAGTGAAAAAGATAATAAAACTCAAAATAATCTCACGTTCTTGCCTGCAAGTTGCAATAACATTTGTCGCTGAATTTACATGGAATGCAAAACACAAGGTAGGCATTTCACAAGTGATGTGGTATGCAGTATTCTATACATACTCCTAGTATCTCATTCCTTCCCAAGTCCCTGGACTTTAAGGAACCAACCTCCATCCCATCCTACCCTGGGAATAGAAGAACTGCATCTTTTGGTACAAGCGTACAAGGAGGGGGAAATCAGAAGTGCGACTAAAACCAGAACAAAGAATTAGACAAGGAAAAGCTACCTGTCCTCCATCTCTCAACTCAAAAGCCAACAAAAGTAACAATATTAAATTTTATTAAAATATTAGGAAATTTTATTAAGAGGAACCAAGAGGGATTTGCCCATGACTGCTATAGAAATAACTATATCCAACAGCTAAGATGCTATACTTCATTCTCAAAATCGGTCCCATTCAAGGCAGTAGATAAGATAGAAGGGGCCAGGCTCCTGGTGGAGTAGAGGAGACGGTTAGGATAACGAACTTGAAAGGCAGAGTAACATGAACTCTAGCTGAAAATGTTTAAAAGCGCGTGACTGCTACAGATAACACTATTTCAAAGCCAGATGAATCCAACAGCTAAGATGCTACATCATTCTTAAAATAGGTCCCACTAACACAAATACTAGCCAAAATATATGAAAGCCTGTGACTGCTATAGATAACACTATTTCAAAGCTATATCATTCTCAAATAGGTCCCATTAACATGTATGCTAACCAAAAATTTCCTTTTCATCACTTCAAGTCATGCTTGTGCTAGTTCCAGCTTGTAAGGTACTGAGGTTTATATCATTCAGATAATTTCTTCTGAGTCATACGGCCAACCAGAGGATGAGTAGACCCAAATGCACAAGCATCTTTTCAAGTTCACTAACTCAAACGCCATGATGTGGCAAAAAATAACAAAATAGAGACATCTAGGGCTATAGTGATCAAGCAAATTTAACTAGTGTTATGTAATTTATATTCAATTGTATCAAGTACTATAAACATAATTAATCACCAATGCAATAATCATCAAACATGTAATGGTAGTTTATACCAGCTAAAGAGTTCTTACAACCAAAGATGAATAATGATCAAACAAATACAATGGATGTAGTTAAACCACAGCTAATACTATAAAATAACAGAATTCAACGCTTTAATGAAAATAGATCCCCGTAAAGTGCATGCCTTTCTATCAGAATTGTCATCAAGTACCTTCAAAATCCCATGTAGCCAATACATGATCTTGCATAATAAGATGCAAAAAAATGATCGTGCTACATAACCTTCAGTAGAAGCCAATCTTCCTATTCATGACGATATTTTCGGTTCTTTTTCTCAGACAGCTTCTTTTCCCTGCGCACTAGACCCTCATCCGAGCCACTGTCATCAGAAGCAGATTCTGAGGATGCCCTCCTGCTCCGCTTATGCCTCTTTTTAGCAGAATCCTTAGGTGAATCATCATCTGAATACTGGTGACTCCTTCCTCCGCTCTTCTCCTTTCTCCTACTCCTCCTCCTCCTTCGCCTGCGTTCTTCTTCATCGTCATCTGATGAGTCGTAATCCCTTTTCCTTCTCTTATCCTTTCTCCTCTCACTTTTTACTTCATCCTCACACTCTGAATCACTATGCACCCTCTTCCCACTTCTCTTCTTTGACTTCCCTTTCCTCTTCCTATCTCTAAAATCCGGTTCTGTCCCATCATCATCATCCTTCCTCTTCCTACTTTTACTAGCCTTTGCCATAATTCGACTAACTCCTTTCCCATATTTTCCAGCTATCGCCCTCTCAATCTCAGAATCATAATCAGAATCTGAACTCTCACTCTCCTCCTCTCCACTGCTCTCCTCTTTCTCCATCGCACTATTCCCCTTCCCCTTCAACTTCTCCAAGCCAGACAAAACCGCAGCCTCAATTGCCTCTGAATCCTTACCCTCCTTAACCTCATCCTTCGCACTCAAAAAATTCCGACACTGAAATGTCAAGTGCCCAACACGACCACACTTCTTGCACGATCCACGGACCTCATCAGCATTCGACCCCGTTATACGTGCAAGAGCCAGAAGGCCCTGGAAACTAGCATAGGCATTCTCAGGGTCAGGCTCCGATGCCGTATTCACCTCGGACGAATTGTTCTTCTTCTCATCTTTGTTCGGCGCATAGGGATCATACCCGATTGCGCTCTGCCATATGCCATGGGTCTGTAAGGCAGCGCTACTGTGCACCCGGTTGTTCGCCGGCATGCGAACCCTCCCCGCTGTGGCCGGCATGTTGCCAAATTAATAATATAACCCTGAAAATTCTTAAAACTAGGGGGTTTTAACCAGAGTAATTGAAATTGAAACTAAATACTATACCAGGGAGGAGAAATTATAGAAAATAACAAAAACTAGGGCTTTGAATTAGGGATCTGAAATTAGAATAGCAACACGAAATTAAGAATAGCATATTTATAATAAAAACAAAGGAACAATTTCCGACGTCGGTTGGTTTACTTGGTGACCGACATTAGTTTTTCGTTTGACTGTCATATGATAAAAAGTCTATGGACAATTAGAGCTCCTCAATCCATTGAAAATATAGCGAAAAGGTTCTAAACTTCTTATTTTAGCGGTTGTAACCCCCGACTTTTTTTTTTGTTTTTGTTTTTTTTTTTTCGTAGAATTGAAGTTACCTAGTGGTAGGAGTAGACATCTTGAGGATTTGATTAATCAACTTCCACTGAAAATTGTGAAAATGAAATTCTTGGTTTTACATAAAAGGAAATGGAATCGTACCAGAACCGATTGATCTTGAACCTAATAAAAAAAATTTTGTGACTAGAACATTTCGATTCTCTATAGACATTGTAAGATACATTTTTTTAAGAGTAATAATGATATTTGATTATGCAAGAAATCGTACCTGGGTCGACCTGAACCGAATGGAAGAACTCCACCTGATCTGCCTTCAATACCTGAAACAAAGGCGTCGATGTGTGTCCTCGTAGCCCCTCCGATGTTTAAGTTAGTTCAGTGGCCAAGAGAGAATATCTATGTTGAATGCTTATTGGAAAAACGTACCTAAATCATGAGGATGGGACGCATATTTATATAGAATGGTGATTCAGTCCTAGATGCGTTGTGCTAGGATTGTATGACCTTTAGGCATGCCGAAATTTATGGTAAGCTAAGGGGTCTAATAGTTAAGTCGAACTACTACTATATGGTCACGTGTGCTTGGAGGGGAGCACGTGACGTAAGGGCTGTACCTGGACCAGATCCGCTCCGACCTCGTATATGGATAAGAGCCCAATAAGTCATGTCGTTGAGGTCGAGATCGAGTTCCATGCCTCTTTAGTGGTGGCCTTCGAGGTCCTCGAGACCAACCTCACTGGGCCAAATGTACGGACTAGTTGTGGTAGCCCAAGGTCGAGGTCGGGTACCAAGAGATGTATCATCACAGGCCCCCGTGCATCGAGCCGTCGCTGATGGGACAGCCCCGAATGATGGGATCTGGTGCATAGAGATGTTGTGGAACTGAGCTGGATTTATTAGGCCTTGATGGGCTGCCACGTGTCGACATCGTATAGGTTTACAGGTAAAAACCAGGATTAGCGACACGTGGCATGAACCAACATCTAGGATTGAAAGACTTTTCACCTTCCTCAGACCCCTATAAATACCCTACTTTTTACCATTCATTTTTTTCACTTTTTACTCTCAACATCACTCGAGATCGAGATCGGGATTTGTTTAGCGTCCACCTTAAGAGGTAAGTGTTCGAGCTCTTAAGTTATTTATTTATCATGTCCAGTAGTAGCAGTGAGGGGTCGAGCGGTAGTAGTAGCGATAGTGCGACGTCTAGAAGCTCGAACCGTAGTAGACCCGAGCCCGATAATTCATCAATCATCCCCATGGCAGTGCCCATATCCTCTCAACCCGAGGTCGAGTCTGTGATGATGTACCCTAGGATAGCGACCATGTATAAAGAACATGTTGTCATAAAAATAGCGAGGGAGTTCAAGGTTATGCCTGCTTGTGACGTCAGGATTCCCGGACCCGACGAGACCATTTTGGACGCTCGGGATGGGGAGATTACTCTTTTTAAAGACGCCCTAAAGGCCGGGCTTAGGTGGCCACTGCACACTTTCTTCATGGACTTCCTAACCTCGTACCTAGTCTGCCCAGGCCAGCTAGCCCCGATTGGATGGAGGCTACTGGTTTATTTTTTATTCTGTGTAGATGCCTCGGGGTCGAGCCTAGGGTTGACCTTTTAAGAATGGTCTACAACCTGAAATACTCGTCGGAGTTTAATTGTTTCGCGTACTTGTGGGCAAAGGGGGAATTTAGGACGCCCGACACCCTGAGCTCCCTTCGGGGTTGGAAAGAGAGGTACTTTTTTCTCAAACCTCAAAACCTCGACCATCCCTTCAGGCCAATGTGGTCAGTCCTCAATAAGGACAGTTTTAACGAAGGTCAAGCCTATTTCGAGGTTTTGGAGAGAGATAGACTTAGGTTAGTTAATCACGAACCACTGGCGGCTAAGGTTGATTTCCTGCTCAAGGAAGAGACCATCGACCTTGCCAATGTGAGGGGCATCGAGGGTATGAGTCCGATTCCTTTCTTTTCTTGAGGTTAATCCCGAATTTAGATCGGGCTAATGACTTGTATTTTTCATTCGCAGAATTAGAAATGTCTTTCAATCCGTCTGCTCTGCTTGCTAATGTATATAAGAAATTGAAAGGCCTGAAACCGAAGCCACCGACCCCGTCTAAGGGAAAAAAGAGGGCTCGAGATGCCCTACCGAGCTAGATGCCTAGTGGGCCTGGGCAGACTTCGAGGAGCCCCGGGCTCAATTCACAGCCTTCTCCCCGACCTTCCGCTTTCTGGGGACCTACTGAGGTCGTGGACTTGGAGGAAGAAGCCCCTCTTGGTCAAGAGGTACTTGAGGATCACGTTCGATGCCCTCTAATACCTTCCATGGTCGCGAAGTTCAAAAGCGAGGTCGATCTCGGTGAAGGTGTTCGAGCTTTGGAGCTGATTACATTGAAGGTATGCTTAATGCGATCGTGCTTTTGACTTGTAATTTTTTAGTTGCTGAAGTTGTATTTTGTTCTGATCGACATCGTCTGTTTAGGCCCTAAGTATGGCTAGAGGCTTATCTCTGAGGAGTCTCGAGTCATCGAGCAAGGTAGAAGAGCTCGAGGCCATACTGGGGCAAAAAGAGGATTGCATTAGAGAGCTCGAAGTCAAGCGTGATCTTGTTCGCATCGAGATCAAGAAAGTTTGGGATCAGATGGGCGAAATAAAGGACGAGGTTGAGGAACAATTGGTAAGGGCTCGAGCTCAAGCGATCGAGGAGTTCAAGAACTCCGATGAGCAAAAGACCCTTCTCGGGGAATATGGCTCGGGGTCCTATCATTACGGCCTGAGACTGGCTCGGTCCTTTCTTCGGACGAAACTGCCCGACGACGCCAAGCCTATCATAGAAGACCTGAAGTCTGTAAATGAGCTTGCAAACGACCTCGAGCTCTCTGAATCAGAACCAAAGGATGTTGCCGGTGAGGAGGTCGGTACTCCAGACGATAAAGAGCCAGCAGGCCAAGCGAACATAGACTAGGCCCCTCCCTGATCTCTAATGTAATATTTTTTTTTTGAAGAAAAATGTAACAAGTACATTGCCCGATCTGGGCTTAATGAATGATCAATATTTTTACTTCGTACGTTTATGTACTTACTTTGGTACGTCGTCAGGGTTCGTTACATGAGTTCGAGCTTTATTCTCAGCCGAGGAATTCAAGCCCGAGTGGGTATCCAACGACGTGAGTACGTATGGTAATGCGCTCGAGCATGTTACTTGGCCTATTTTGGGCCAAGTAGCTCGATTCGTGCATTGTTAACAAGCTCAACATATTACTTGGTCGATTTTGGGCCAAGTAGCTCGACTCGTGCGTTGCAAATGAGCTCGAGCGTGTTACTAGGCCGATTTTGGGCCAAGTAGCTCGATTCATGCGTTACAAATGAGCTCGAGCGTGTTACTTGGCTGATTTTGGGCCAAGTAGCTCGATTCGTGGATTGTGAACGAGATCGAGGGTATTACTTAGCCAATTTTGGGCCAAGTAGCTATAGTCGTGCGTTGCAAACGAGATCGAGCGTGTTACTAGGCTAATTTTTGGGCCAAGTAGCTCGATTCATGTATTGTAAACGAGATCGAGCATGTTACTACGCTAATTTTCGGGCCAAGTAGCTCGATTCGTGTATTGTAAACGAGGTCGAGCGTGTTACTTGGCTGATTTCTGTGACAAGTGGCTCGATTCGTATATTGTAAACGAGCTCGAACGTGTTACATGGCTGATTTCTGGGCCAAGTAGCTCAATTCGTGGATTGTAAACGAGCTCGAACGTGTTACTTGGCTGATTTCTATGCCAAATAGCTCAATTCGTGTATTGTAAACGAGCTGGAGCGTGTTACTTGGCTGATTTCTGTGCCAAGTAGCTCGATTCGTGGATTGTAAACGAGCTCGAGCGTGTTACTTGGCTGATTTCTGGGCCAAGTAGCTCGATTTGTGGATTGTTAACGAGTTCGAGCGTGTTACATGGCTGATTTCTGGGCCAAGTAGCTCAATTCGTGGATTGTAAACGAGCTCGAGCGTGTTACTTGGCTGATTTCTATGCCAAATAGCTCAATTCGTGTATTGTAAAAGAGCTGGAGCGTGTTACTTGGCTGATTTCTGTACCAAGTAGCTCGATTCGTGTATTGTAAACAAGCTGGAGCGTGTTACTTGGCTGATTTATGTGCCAAGTAGCTCGATTCGTGGATTGTAAACGAGTTCGAGCGTGTTACTTGGCTGATTTCTGGGCCAAGTAACTCGATTTGTGGATTGTTAACGAGTTCGAGCGTGTTACATGGCTGATTTCTGGGCCAAGTAGCTCAATTCGTGGATTGTAAATGTGCTCGACATTGACCTCGACCTTTTGATGTCGTTAACAGGTGTGACCTTTGAATCGTTTCAGATCGAGGTCGATGTCTATGGCTTAGTATTGTTGGGGACAACTTACTGCCGTAATGGACTTGAGTGTTCTAAAATAACGAATGTTACACGGTATATAGGCCATATCAAGAAATTAAAAGTACTTGGGCATACAGGCCATAAAAGAAAAACTGACTACCAAAACTCAGAGTAATTGACGCTCGCCTTTGCTGACTACTTATAGTAAATCTTTTAGATCGAGGTCGAGGTCTATGGCTTAGTATTGTTGGGGACAACTTACTGCCGTAATGGACTTGAGTGTTCTAAAATAACGAATGTTACATGGCATATAGGCCATATCAAGAAATTAAAAGTACTTGGGCATACAGGCCATAAAAGAAAAACTGACTACCAAAACTCAGAGTAACTGACGCTCGCCTTTGCTGACTACTTATAGTAAATCTTTAAGTTGTCTGCGTTCCATGGCCTAGGGAGTGGCTTCCCAAAGGTGTTTCTCAAACTGTATGCTCCGTCTCGTACTTTTCGTATGACTTCGTAAGGCCCTTCCCATGCGGCCCCTAACTTGCCCGGTGGGTGACCAGCGGCTGCGGCTTTCCGAAGCACTAGATCTCCAACTCTAAATCTCCTTGTCTTCACCCTACCGTTGAAATGCTTGGTTGTTCTGTTCTGATAGCTTGCGGTCCTTATAGAAGTTTGCTCCCGTACTTCCTCAAGTAGGTCAAGGTGTTCGATCGTTTGCCCTTCGATATATGGCTCAATCATCCTTTATGTCGGGAGGCCAACTTCGATTGGCACCGTAGCTTCTACACTAAAAGCTAAAATGAATGGGGTTTCACCAGTCGCTGTCTTGTGAGAAGTCCTATATGTCCATAGGATGGCGGGGAACTCTTCTGGCCAGCTTCCCTTGCCGTCCCCAATCCTGGTCTTAAGGTCCTGCAGTATGATCCGGTTGGTTAATTCAGTAAGGCCATTGCTCTGGGGGTGCTAGACTGATGTCAGTCGGTGTTCGATCCTGAGGTTGTTGCAGAAGCTTCTGAATTGTGCATTATCAAATTGTCTTCCGTTATCCGTTATCAGTACCTTAGGTATTCCGAACCTGTAAATAAGGTTTTTCCACACGAATGACCTAACTTTTGGCTCTGAAATGGTTGCCAATGGCTCGACCTCGACCCACTTGGTAAAGTATTCAACCGCCACAATAACGAACTTTAGCTGACTCCTGGCCAATGGAAAAGGCCCAAGGATGTCAACTCCTAATTGATCAAATGGCGCAGCGCAAGGGATGGGCGTTAGCTCTTCGACGGGGGTATGTATGATGTTGCCGAACCTTTGGCTCTTGTCACACCTTTTGACGTAGTCTGAGGCGTCTCGCTTCATGTTAGGCCAGTAGTATCCGTACCTTATGAGCTTGTACACCAGTGCTCGAGCCCCTTGATGATGGCCCCTCTTAGATGGACCCACTAATGGGGTATTTGAGCAACGAAAACTTGTCGGCCGACCCCCGGGAGACAAGGAGCATTAAGGCCAGAGTCGCGAGGTATTGTATTATCGGGGGTATTCTGTTCCGTCGAAGTCATCAATGTCCATGATGCCGGGTCTCGGGTTAATACTGGGCTCTGTTACTATCTTCAAGTGCACCGTTCTGTCGAGTCCATCCGCTCCCATAAACATGAGTCTAGACAGGGCGTCAGCTTTCGAGTTGTCACCTCTTGCAATCTTTGTGATCTCGCAGCTCTTGAACTTCCTTTGGATGTCATGCGCCTTTAGGCAGTATAGGCTCATCTTTTCATCTTTCTTCTCGAAGGTGCCCTCGGTCTGGCCGACCACCAGTTGGGAGTCACTGAATATGGTAACATTCTCTATTCCGAGGTTGTATGCCAACTCTAGTGCTAGGATGACAGCCTCATATTCCGCTTCGTTGTTGGTGGCTTCGAATCCGAACCTGAATGCACATTGAATTTAGGCTATTCCCGTAGGGTCGATGATGATAACTCCGGCGCCCGACCCTGAACTGTTCGATGCTCCATCAATGTATATTTTCCAAACCTCCGAGTTCATGCTCGGGTCTCCAACATATGGCCCCCGAGATCTAGGGGTAAGCTCTGCGATGAAGTCGGCCAGTGCTTGCGCCTTGATCGCTGGTCGTGGCTTAAACTCTATGTCGAACTCTCCTAGTTCGATCACCCATTGGAGTAATCTCCCTGACACATCTGGCTTCTGAAGTATGTGCCTCAGTGGTTGGTTAGTGAGGACAACAATTGGATGGGACTGAAAGTACTGTCGGAGTTTTCGGGCCGCTACAACCAAGGCAAGAGCAAGTTGCTCGGCCAACATGTATCGAGTTTTTGTATCTAGGAGCACTTTGCTTATGTAGTATATAGGTCGTTGGACCTTACCGACTTCTTTTACTAGAACCGTACTCACCGCACTTTCTGAGACTACCAGGTATAGTAGCAATGTATCGCCCGCCAGGCTCTGGTTTGACGAGGGCCGGTGGGGTTGCTAGAGCTTTCTTCAGCTCCTGAAAAGCTGTCTTGCATTCTTCGTTCCATTCAAAGTTTTGATTACCTCTTACGATCTTGAAGAATGGGAGACATTTTTCTGCTGCACGAGACACAAATTTGTTCAGCGCTGCCACCCTACCTGTTAATTTCTGAATATCCTTCTTACACCTTGGTGGTTCCATTGAAACCAATGCTTCTATCTTGTCAAGGTTAGCTTCTATCCCCCTATGGGTGATCATGAATCCCAAGAACTTACCGAACGCCACCCCAAACGCATACTTAGCAGGATTTAGCTTCATCTTGTACCGTCATAATGTTGCAAACACCTCCTCAAGGTCAGTAACATGACCGTCCACCTGCTTACTCTTGACAACCATGTCATCAACGTATGCTTCTACGTTCTTTCCAATCATGTTAGCAAAGACTTTATTGATGAGTCTTTGATATGTATCTTCTGCGTTTTTTTAGCCCGAATGGCATGACTCTGTAGCAGTAGATGGCTAAGTCCGCCATAAAAGAGGTCTTCTCCTGATCTTCCTCTGACATTAGAATTTGATGGTATCCAGAGAAAGCATCCAGGAAGCTGTATAGCTTGTGTCCCGAGGTACTATCCACAAGGTTGCCAATTCGGGGCAGGGGGTAGCTGTCCTTAGGGCATGCTTTATTTAGGTCAGTGAAGTCAATGCAACTCGCCACTTCCCGTTGGCTTTCTTGACCAGGACCACATTGGCAAGCCATTCAGGGTAGTGTACCTCTCATATGAAGTTGGCCTTCATGAGTTTTGCAATTTCTTCTTGAATGACCTCCCTTCGTTCCGGGGCAAATTGTCTCCTTCTCTGCTTTACTGGTCTTGCACCCGGATTAATATTGAGTTTGTGTACGACGATCGTGGGGCCTATTCCCGGCATGTCCTCCACGCTCTAAGCAAACATGTCGATATGGCGGGCCAAGCAATTAACGAGTTCATCCTTTGTTGTGCCGTCAAGACCTCGGCCAATTGTAATATTTTTACCAGGCTCGAGCTCGACCTCATCCATTCTTTCAATCGGAGCTAGTCTCCCTCAGTGATCGAGCTCGAGTTCTACCTCTGATAACTGCATGACGTCCGACCTGATTTCTTTAACGCTGGTGACATACCATTGTCTAGCCACTGCCTGGCTTCCGCGGACCACCCCAACCCCTATGATTGTAGGGAATTTTACTGCAAGGTGGAATGTTGACACAATTGCTCTGATGCCATTCAACAGTGGTCTGCTAAGTATGGCGTTATAGGCCATAGGTGTTCGAACCACCTGGAATGCTGCGATCTGTGTTACCTGCTTTCCTTCTAACCCCAAGGTGAGGGGTAAGTTAACAACACCTTCTGGAATAATAATACCTCCCCCAAACCCCTGAAGGGGTATCTCGATCGGTCTGAGCTGTTTCGTCGAGATGCCCATTTTTTCGAAAGCTTCATGCGATAACACGTTCGCTGCACTACCATTGTCTACTAAGATCCTCTTTACCTCAAAGTTAGCGATGATTGCCGATATAACCAACGCATCGTCATGTGGAAAAGACAGGCCTTCCAAATCCTTCGCTCTGAAAGTTATGTCTTCCATAGTGCTCATGTCTAGACTCAAGACAAGGGGGTACAACCTTGCGTACTGCTTACGTCCGTTGTTGGAGTCTCCCCCTGAGGTCGTACCTCCGATAATGATGTTGATGGTTTCCGCGGTCGGTTGCTGATCCTTTTTGTCGCTTGGTGGCCTCCCATTGTTCTGGCTGTTCTGGGGGAGCTTGTCTCAACTTACATACGTGCCCAGGAGGCCCCTCTTGATGAGAGACTCGATATCCCTTTTCAGGGCGAAGCATCCCTCCGTCGTGTGACCGTGATCTCTGTGGAAGTCACAATATTTACTCTTGTCGCGGGCTTCGGGAGAAGACTGTAGCTTGGGAGGCCACTTCAGCTCTTTGAGGTCCTTAATCTCTATCAGAATGTTCGATCTCGTGTTGTTCAATCGGGTGAAGGATGTCGAGGGGGCTTCTTGTCTTGGTAGGCCTCGGGGGAGATCCACACGTTGGGTGGACTCGTTGGGCCTCTTCATGTCGGGCTTCTTTACTGGCTAGGCGTTTCTCCTTGGAAACATAGTTTCCTCCATGTTAATGTACTTTTTCGCCCTGGTGAGCAAGTCAGTTATTGACTTCGGGGGGTTTTTTATAGGGACATCTTGAACGCTTCGCACCTTACTGCATATGTAAGAGCAGAGACAACGGCTGTGATGTGTAGGTCCGGGATCAAAAGCCTTTCCTTGTTGAACCTTGTCATGAAGTTGCGAAGAGTCTCATTGGGTCCTTGACGATCTGTATGAGTGATGCGGCTGTCTTCCTGATGCGTTTGCTACTGGCAAAGAAAGCGGAGAACTTGTCAGCCAAGTCCGAGAATGAGGCTATGGAGATGGGCTCTAGCGTAGAAAACCAATCCCTCGTGGCGTTAGTGAGTGTCTGAGGAAAAGCTTTACATATTATTGCATCGGGTGCGACCTGTAAGTTCATAACGTCGGTGTATATATTCAGGTGGTTAATAGGGTCCATCGTCCCGTCATATTCCTTCACTCTAGGGTATTTGAAACGATCCGGCAGGGGATAGGACAAGAATTCTGGGGTGAATGGTGTGTTATGGGTAAATCCTACCACCGCCTTTGACTCCAGCAGCATCCCAGCTGTGATTCCTTCTTGAATAATCTTTACCACGTCGGTTGGATCCATTGCGACTGATCTCGGCTAGATAGGTTCTTGGGGTATACCCGATGTTCCGGCCTCGTAGTTGCTGGGACCTGAAGCCCTAGCATGGGCCATATTGCCAAGTTACGGGGACGGTACCTGGGGTGCGCTTCTCTCTTGCATCAACTGAGTTAGTGTAGCCACTTGCTGGCGAAGTTCCTCGAATACGGCTGGTGTGATTGTTGTGAGCTGATGTGGTGGTTCTCCTGACGTTACGATTGTTGGAAGCTGTCCTGAACGTATGTTAACCATGCTTCTTGTCACAGCACAGACGACGCCAATGATTATGCAAGAAATCGTCATGGGTCGACCTGAACCGAATGGAAGAACTCCACATGATCTGCCTTCAATACCTGAAACAAAGGCTTCGAGGTGTGTCCTCGTAGCCCCTCCGATGTTTAAGTTAGTTCAGTGGCCAAGAGAGAATATCTATGCTGAATGCTTATTGGAAAAGCGTACCTGAATCATGAGGATGTGACACATATTTATATAGGATGGTGATTGAGTCCTAGATGGACTGATATTCCCTTTTGAGGGATGTTTGCGTTGTGCTAGGATTGTATGACCTTTAGGCGTGCCGAAATTTATGGTAAGCTGATGGGTCTAATAGTTAAGTCGAACTACTACTCTATGGTCACGTGTGCTTGGAGGGGAGCACATGACGTAAGGGATGTACCTAGACCAGATCCGGCCCGACCTTGTATATGGATAAGAGCCCAATAAGTCATGTCGTTGAGGTCGAGATCGAGTTCCATGCCTCTTTAGTGGTGGCCCTCGAGGTCCTCGAGACCGACCTCACTGGGCCAAATGTACGGACTAGTTGTGGTAGCCCAAGGTCGAGGTCGGGTACCAAGAGATGTATCAACAATATTCATCATTGTCGGTGTTAAGTACCAATCTATGTACCAATTATATGTCATTAAATACTACATTCATTTAAATGTAAAATTACTTGACTCATTTAATTGAACATATAAAGTATAGACACATAAACTAGGATAGCATTGTTGAAAAGAAAGAAGCATTGCCCTCACTTGAATTTAGGACAAATTCTAATTTTCTATTTTATTAAAAATTTCACCATTGATCCTCAATTTATTGCCTCTATAGCAATTTAATCACCAAAACTTTAATTATAAGTTACACAATGGTCTAAAATTAAAGTGAATTTGCTTTTGTTTAATATGTAGGAAATTATGAAGAGATAAAAATTTTAAAAATTGTGAAGATTTTTTATGTTACTATATTATTGCATTATTTAAAAAGAATATTCGTAGTTAAATTTTGGGGAATTTGCTTAAAAAGCCCCCATCAACAATAATATTTGATAAAATAGCCTATAATCAATAATGTTTGGTAAAATAACATTTAGTCTATTTTATCATGTTTTAAAAGTCATAAATACCCTTCATTTGAAATGTCTAAAATGTCCAACTTCAAACCAAAATTTCATAACATGAATACCCACTTTCATTCTCACTTTTCATACCCAATTTAAAATCTAGAGTAAAATGGCATGCTACCTTTTTAAATGACTAAGTATCGTTTTAACAAATTTTTATTCATTTCACTTTATGTTCCCTCGTATCCACATGAGAATTAATGAAAAATGTGTTTTAACTATATGTGGAGTGAAATTTAGAGTTCATAACCAAAATGACATGCTATCTTTATAAACGATTTGATGACGTTTTAACTAATTTTGTGTTTGTTTCACTTAATATTCTCTCGTATCCACATAAAAATGAAAGTGGAAATTTTTTCACTATATTTAGAGTAAAATCGATAAACAACATTACACTTCCAAGATCAATAAAAAAGTCACCCTATAGTGATCAACAACATTGTTTGATGAGTAAACTATACTATTCTTCACTGTGAATGAAGGTAAATATCCTAAATTTCATTATATTTCAATTATAGATAAGATACTAACAAAGATAGTTTATTTAACTTATATTAGTCTTTTAAGATGTTCAAAAATATGATCAAGTAGTTTTAAAGTGAAATTGAGACTCTATGACCCAAAATGACATGCTGACATTTTAAATGACTAGTTGCCATTTCAACTAATTTTGTATTCATTTCACTTTATATTCACCTATATTTATATAAAAATTAAACAAATTCAAGTTTTTATCATATTTGAACGGCAAGTTAGATATAAAGTTCATTCAATAGTAACCAACACTATTATTCTGTAGGTAACTTGCTTTCTACTTTACTACTTGATCATTTGAAAACCTGCAAATGTACAAGATCGTGGTCAAGTAATAAAATGATGAATAGAGTGTCAAACTCACGATGACTATGTATTCAATCGAGTTCAAATTAATAATAACCTTAATCAAATATCAAATATATTTTGAGTTTTCTATACTAATATTTAAATTATCGATTAAAATAGAAAGCAATTTAACTTGTTTGATTTCAAATATGTGAAAGTATTGTTAAGATGTCAAATTCCCCTTGTTAATTCATTTTTAGCATAACTAATTAAAGTGACAATTTGTAATCAATCTTGTTAGTCAGTGTTCCTAATTTAATTGAAAACTTCTCTCGATAGTTATCAAATTTATTCCACTCATGTGACATTCCTATATCTCGATGAAAGATGTGAACATGATAAATGCATTAAACAATCTAGAACACATATGAAAACCATGTAAGCATATATGTATATCTCTATCCCCTATCGGACTTTACATTATTTATTATTTTTAGCTAAAACCCTATTATCTCTCTCAATAATAATAGATTCCAATAAATCATCTCAATTAGTAGCTAATTAATTGAAAAGTCGGTGAAAACAATAATAAATATCCAAAAAATAAACATACTAGTTGTCAAAATAATTAATTAATATTAAAAATCTCAAAACAATGGTTCATCTCATCCTAACAATGTATAAAACTAGTATAATATATCAAAATTACAAAAAAAAAAAAAATCATATTTAAGTGAAAATATATAACCCGAATTTTTGATTAATTGAGAACATGAAAATGAATCTTAAAATTTTGAATCTCTTTAATGGTTTCTTGATGAATCTCCACTTACGCCATTTTTTCTTTGCGCAAAAATCAAATCTGAATCCTCACTTGATTGAATTCTTGTAAGTTCCCTTTAACTATTTCATAGAAACTATGAATTCTCCTTCTTTGATGATAATAATAAATGAATATTAGAGTATAATATGTATATGAAATGTCATCAATATATATTCTACTATTATTTATTTGTAGGAGTTGAAAATTGGTTAAGAATCAAATCCAAATTGACTTCCAAAAAAGTTCCATTCGAATAACAAAAGTTGTCTTCGTGCACGGATTTTGTTTCTGCACAGTAGTCATTATTTTGATCATAACTTTCTCTCCTGGTATTTGATTGAGGTGATTCAATGTGTGTTGAAAATATAGTGAAAAGGGCTACAACTTCTATAGAAATAGTATTTTTTTTTTCCAATTCAGACTTTTAATATATCAAAAATGGATCTCAATTTTCGACTTAAAATCTGGAATATAACTTGTGCTATTGGAAATTGATTTTGATAATATTTTGATCATATTTCATTCCTTTTCGAGTTCTAATTACATCTAATTGCCTCCTAGTAATCTTTGAAGTATCATCTTGTGGTCCGAATTAACTATTGAATATTTTCAATTTGGACCTCAAACTTTTGGATTTTGCCATTTTTCACCATTTTTTTGCTTATTTCTTTTGACTTCTCGTTCAACAATTGAGTTTTACATATATAACATAAAATACAATAATTTAGAATATATTTTGTCAGAAGAACTATCAAATATCGTTATTTTAAGCCTCGAATAAGTGTATAAAATACATTTATCACTACAAATAAAGGTAAGTAATACAAATTCCATTATATTCCAATTGTGAGATAAGATGCTCAATAAATTAGCTAATTCAACATGTACAAGTCTACTAAGATATTTCAAACTATGATTGACTAGTTTTTGAGTGAAATCGAGATTGTGTGACTCAAAACGGCATCTTATCGTTTTAAACATATGATTGACGTTTCTACTTATTTAGTGTCCGTTTCGGTTCATTCACGCCCGTAACCATATGAAAATTTAGGGATGAAAGTTTTAACTATATTTCAACATATTGTTCAACATGTACAAGTCTTATATGATGTTCGAAACACTATTTTACTAATTTTGGAGTGAATTTGAAACTTTTTGAATCAAAAATTGTATGTTGTCATTTTGTATGTAAGGGTGTCATTTAGGGGGTAGAGTATACAAAAACATAGCACGTGTAATTATTCAATATGTACAAATGAAATTGAGACCTTTGTTCTCAAAAACAAAATAATATCATTTTACAAGTATAACTGGCATTAGAGTATATAAAACATAGCACGTCTCCCACTAAAATCGACCCATCAACTAAAATGGCACATGAACGTAAAGTATGACTACCATTTTTATAATTCAGTGTTTAGTTCGTATCATTTTTGCTCATTCAACCTGAACAAGTCATCTACGATATTCCAATACTTGTTTCGTAGTGAAATCGAGACCTCTTTGCCCAAAATGGCATGCTGTCGTTTTAAATGTATAACTACAGTTTTTTAGATTAGGTGAATTTGCGTAGTTAATAATATAATCTATTTTTCCATTGCATAAACATATAAGTTGTCATAAAAACTACAACTCCGTTTCAGCCCCGACTGCTTCAATGTTTGAATAAAACATTCATGCAATGGAAAAATAACAAAATTTCATAGCAACATTAGTCAACATCCATACACATGTTCCATAATCAATCATCCCTAATCAATACTAACTAGATAAAATCAGCATCTAAGTCCTATATCCTCCAACCACAAAAATTGAAAAATATACAAAGAAAACAATTATGGATCGAAATGCATAGCAAAAACTTCAGTAGCTAGTTTCTTCCTCCAACATTCAGTCATATCATCATATATAAATTTTATGTCTAATCCAACCGACAAAAGTTGTAAGGAACATGTTTTTTTTCCACTAACAAATCACTTCCATGATCGTGAACTATATCAAAGATCAAATTTTCCCTCATGTTGAAGTACACAAATCTAATGCACTATCTTCAATACAATGCAAAACAGAAGAACCAAAATCAATTAAAGAATATAATGGACGAGAAAAAAAACTACAACCTAGCATTATATGGAAAAAGGATGAGTGAATATTACGATGCTATAACAAGATTTTCAAAAAAGCAGATGAGTACAACCTTGGAAGCAATTGTCATTATGATGCTATTATACAGTCCAAGTAGATAATTAGCATGATTCTAGCCTTGTGGTTGATAATTTTAACATTTCAACGCTTGGACTAGTCTAGCTGTAAGCAATCTCACCTGTCCAGAACCAACAATTAGTCAAAGTCAACTTCTGAATTAGTTTTCAACTAACTGAAATGAAAATAATGATTTTTGTAACACCCCAAAAATTTTTACAAACGCTGGAATGTTACCGAAAATTCACGTTTCTTTGTATCAAAGGTGGAACAATAAAATAATATTCTTTAATAAAAAAAATATAACTGAAATATCCATAAATTTAAACTAAACATGAAAACATAACCCCAAATTAATTAATTATTTTTTAACAAATAAAAATGACTAATAACTTAAAGAAAAAAATGAACTTAATATTTTATCTCTTCGATCCCTCTTAGCAGTCCGCATCACCATCCGCCATAGTTCCAATCGACCCTAATTAACCTGTAAGATTTTTTAAGAGTGGGTATTTAAAATTATGCCTAGTAAGATACGTTCAATTTCCATACACAATTATATACAATAAAATAAAACTTCATACCACTCTTATCTTATGGATTATATCGGTAACCAAGCGACCCTCCTATCTTAGGTCATCTTAAATTCCCGTAGATCTCACATATCTTAATAAAGAACTCGATCAACTGAAAATTCATGCATAAATTATTGAATATAAAAATATAAGAAAACGAACCACTTGTACAAAAGTATCTTACATTGATTGATCAAACGAGGTTTTGATAAAAAAAAAATATATATATATACTTGGAATTTACAACTGCTTAGTATGAAAGCTGCCGTGTAAAGTTCTTTAGTGGTGAATTGTGGGACAATTGCACACTACTTATAGTAAAAATATAGTGGTTGAGTCATGATACAATTGAGATGGAAAACCGTATTCATCAAATTTGATAAAAATTGAATTTTTAGTAAACAAATTATAAGATGAAATGTGTACATAATACCTATCACAACAAAAAGGTGATTCTAATTCAAATACGTGATAGTGATGTCAACTTTTAACTTTAAATAGAATTCTAATAAAAAATTATCCCATATCCATTCCTTAGATACACGTGGCTATCTCTCATCCAAATTCAATTTGATATATATATATAATCTAACATTCTTAGATTAATTAATTCTCTTTCCCTAGCATTTAAGAGAATATCTTCACGGGCACCCTCACCCTATAATTCTCACTTTTCTAGGTCACTCAGGCATATTAATCTATAAAAAATAGATTATGCTTTTATGATATGCTTAAGATGAAATGAAGTATTATAAAACATATATCAACACAT
Source organism: Fraxinus excelsior (assembly GCA_019097785.1). Taxonomy (NCBI): domain Eukaryota; kingdom Viridiplantae; phylum Streptophyta; class Magnoliopsida; order Lamiales; family Oleaceae; genus Fraxinus; species Fraxinus excelsior. The sequence goes on along the minus strand of CM032627.1, from coordinate 11,878,089 downwards.
ATTCAAAACTAAATTAAAACTTTACAAAACATAAAATTATTTTTGCAGGGATTTATAAAGACATAATTAAAGAAATATAACTAAGGATTTCCCTTTCGGGAAGTCCCTAAAGTACTTAAAATAAACTTAAAAAACACTTAAATTACCTTAAAGAAATTTGTACAAGATTTGATTCAGCTATACAATTTTGGATTGAGAATTTTTTCTGAGGAGGATTTCAAAGAATCGAAGGCAATGATTACACAGGTTGTAAGCTCATGCCTTCTTCTAATGAAATCAGGTCCTTTTATAGAGAAAATTCTTGGGAGCAAATGTCTAAATTCTCCTTTAATGGGAATATTTCCTTTTTTGAAAATCTCTTCTTTCTGCACGCCTTTCTTTATGTCTTGTCTTCTTTTTCTGGGAATCTCTACTGTTGCTGCACTATCTTTGGTTTTTTCTTTTTAGTCAAAAAGGTCTACAGTACTTTGTCTGCAACGTGTTCAAACTTTCTTTCTTTTCTTGGAGTCTTCTGCATTATTGGGAATCTAAATCAATCTGTATTAAGATTATGGATTGCTACTGAGGAAAATGACATTCCACTATCTGAATTATTGTATCCTTCGTTCTGTGGATTTTCATCTGAAAATCTTGAATGACTGTTCTCATTATCTTCTTCTTTGTCTTCTTCGTTTTTCTCACTTTTTGGGCATTCTGAGATTTCTTTTTCCCTTGCTTCTTGTTTTTCTAAAACTATTTCAAAAGCTTTTTTAACTGCTTCATCAATTTTTTTTTGAGATTATCTTTTTTCTTTTTCTTGATAACAATTTTCTTTTTTCTTCTAGTGGAATTTCCTTCTTCATTTTTTGACTGGTCTTGAAATTCTTGAATCTGGGCTAAAATTTTGTTAATAGAGATGACTTCTTCATTTGGATCCTGACTGTCTTGAAAAATTATTGGATCTAATTTATCTTGAGTAGAATTATCTTGAGCAATAGCCTTTCCTTTGTCTATGCAAGTCTTGACTTGTTGTTCTGCAAATTCTGAACATGATGGACTATATCTGACTAAATAATCAAACTTTCCACTGGGCTGACCTAAAGTATCCCAAATCTGTTTATTTTGATCTGTAGCAAAATTTTCAGTTTGCTGAATCTGATTAGTAGGAGAATCAACAGCCTCCTGTGTCTGTTGAACTTTTGGTAAGTTCATAACTATCAACGGGTTTGATATGTCTTTACCAGCTACCGTTTGAGCTTGACTAGCTATGGACTTCTTAGGTTCCATAGTACCTTTAGGATATTGGACTTTTAACTCCATAATTTCTTTTTCTAGCTGAGTAATCTTTTTCTGAAGTTGAGTTCTTACTATAATAAGATTCTGATTGGCTTCGTTCACAACTTTAAAATTTCTCTACATACACTCACAATGTTGGCAGAAAATGTTCTGAACTTTGCTGGGTGAAAAATCTAAAGGAGGATCTGAATATTTTTTTAAAGAAGGAGAGATATAAAAATTTATTCCAATATTCTGTCTAGCTGCTTCAATTGCTTATTTGAAATTAGTAAATCCTTTATACAAAGGATCTGGAAAATCTTTAATACAGTCTAAAACTTCTAACCATGAATGGAAAATTCCTGGGTTTTTACCTTTTATAACAACATAAAATTTAAACTTAATTCTATTCTGATTAAAATGTTCTGACAATGCATTCATACATGCAAGAAAATACTTTTGATCTTTTGGATTTTTGTTATAAGAAATCCATAAATTATCTAAAATACACTTTTCTTATTTAGATAATGAAATATGCGATAAAGCTTTGAATAAAATATTACTGTTAGGAAATACAAGGAGTTCTTGATTTCCAAACCTTAAACGCTCTTACAAGAATGGTCTGTTCTGACTAGAAAAAGTTTGAGGTAAAATTCTTGATGCAAATGAATTTTCCGGAGGAATCCCTGGTCTTAAAGGCCTGGGTCTTGACATCTGTAAAACATTTTTATGTTAAGTAAAATAATTTTTATCCACTATCATTCTACTTAATATATCTGCTGCTTTATTATCACTAACCTTAATATGCTCAAATTCTATATTAATCCCTGTATTTGTAATTCTATATATAAAATTTAACCATCTACGTCTACTACTTCTTTTTTAGTTTATTTTCATTTTATTAATAAAAGAAACTATTGATATACAATATGTTCTTATAGTTATTTCGTTTTCAGAAATAATAAATAATTCAAAACTATCTAATGCATAATTTACAGCTAATAATTCTGCATCTATAATACTTAAATTTCCTTTTTCTTTATAATTTCCACTATTATATCTACAATTTTTTTCTATACTTTTATCAGTATATTTATTGGATTTGCAAATTAAAATGGCTCCCCATCCTAATATGCTTTTGTCTGTCTCTATTACCAAATAATCTGTGTCTAATGGCATAGATAATTCTGGCAAATTTCTTATCTTATTTTTTATTTCTTGTACTAATTTTATATCATCTTGATTAAAAAATCTTTGTCCTGTTGGTGAGGTTTTTGCATATAATGGTCCTGCAATTTTTCCTAAATCTTTTATAAATGGTCTTACATAATTTACTAATCCTAAAATTTTTTGAATTTGCTTTAATTCTTCTATTTTATCTGGAAATTCTAAGGCTTTCTGAGAAATATGAGGTTGAAGTTTAATTTTGCCTTCTCCTATATTAACTCCTAAAAAGTCTATGAATTCTTTAAATAAAATCATTTTCTTTTTACTAATGATTAAACCATGTTTAATGAATTTTGAAAAAATAATTTGTAAATGTCCTCTATGTTCTCTTCTATTTTTTACTAAATACTAAAATGTCATCTATATAAACTATAACAAATTTATTATGCTTATTAAAAATATTTTCCATTTTTCTTTGGAAAATACTTGGTGCATTTTTAATTCCAAATGGCATTACTAGCCATTCAAAATGTCCTTCTGAACAGGTAAAAGCTGTCCATTTTATACTATCTGGATGCATCTTAACTTGCCAAAATTCTGATTTTAAATCAAATTTGCTGAATATTTTACAATCTTGTATTTTATTTATTAAAACTGTCTTGTCTGGTATATTATAAGCATCATCTATAGTATTATCATTTAATCTTTTATAATTAATAACCATTCTACTTTTTCCCCTTATTATTTCTGAATGTTTTCTAACTATAAAAGCTGCTGACCTATGAGGGCTTTCTGATTTTCTAATTACTCCTAACTTTAATAATTCTTCTATATGCATTTTAAAATCTTCTAAATCTAAATTTGTGGCTATAATATTTTTAGTTTTTATTATATACTCTGGATTTTTGATTTTTAGTTCACATAAAATTCTATCTTTTTCCCAATACTTTAGAACATTTTCTCCTAAAATTTCTATTTTTTCTAATCTAGATATTAAATTTTCTATGTCTTATTCTCTTACTAACATATCATAAATTTTTTCATTATCAATAAATTCTAAATTTCTTTCTATTTCTTCATATTTTTCTTTATTAATAAAATCTATTTCTTCTTCTTCAACTTCTTCAATTAATTGACATTCTCTTTCTTTTCTACATTCAAAGAACAATTAGAAATTTCAGAAATAGGAATTCTTAGAAAATTAGAGAAAAATTTTATAACTCTTTTCAGAGAGGAAGTAGAAATTGGGATTGGAAATATTTATGTTTTTAGAAATCATAGGAGTTAGAAAAAATAGATTGCTTTTAGAAATCATAGGAGTTAGAAAAAATAGATTACGATATAAAGTTAAATATAGTAAAAATATTTGTGGATATTTTGAAGAAGATAATATAGTAGGAACATATAGTAAAGATTTAAGAGAAATTTTAGAAATTCTTAAAGTAATTAAAAATTTACCTATAACAATAAGAGAAGAAATAATTAAAAAGACTCTTATAGAAGAATATAAGCATATATATATATTATAGAAGAAAATTTTGAAAAATTTTAGACACTGGAAATAAAAAGATTAGAATATTTAGACTTAGAATTAAATATTAATTATAGAAAAGTTAAGACGGTGGATAATAATAGTATAAATTGTAATTTAGAAAAACATAAACTACATAGTTTATTCTCAGAAGATCCTAGTCAAAATATTCTCATAGACTTAATTATAAATTTATCTAGAAATTTAGAATTAGAAAATAGAAAATTAGGCAGAACTTTAGAAATAATATTAGATTATCTTAAAAATAAGAATAATACTAAAGAAGACTTAGATTATGTCAGAAACTAAAATCGTACTATTTTAGATAAAATATCAAAAATAGAAAATCTATCTGCAATAACAGATATTATTGAATTAAAAAGAATATTAGAAAAACCTAAAGGGATAGAAATAGAAATAAAAAAGATTTTAACTGAAATAGAAGGAGCAATAAAAGAATTAAGAACTAGAATTCTTGCTATAGAAAACTCAAAAGCCTCAACTTCAACATCTAATATAGAAAGTGATCTAAAACTATTAACAGGAAAATTAGGAAATTTAAATCTAGAAAAAACAGGAAAAGAAAAAATAACCAGAAAATTACCAAAAGAATATAAATTTCCAAGATGAATTTATCAGCACAATTTTTAGGAAGATCTAGAACAATTAGTGGAGAAACGTCTTCTTCTAGAACAAGTACTTCAAGTATAAATAGAAGTTTAATAGAAAGAGTTTTAAATAGACAACAACAATATGAACAAAATGTAGAAGAAATCTTAGATCCACAACAAGATTTTATAAGATTTCAGACTCATGGATTAAGATTATTAAACCCAGATGTTTTATATAATAGATGAATATTTGAATCAGGAACACAATTTTTTAGGCATAATAGAGAAGTTTCTATTCAGTGCATAGGAAACCAAGTAAGAAAACTAAACTTAATCTCAGAAGATTCTAAAAAAGAATTATAAAAGAGAAATTATAGATTTATGCATTTATGATTAATAGTTATAGGAATTAAAGGACTAATGAGAAAAAATTTAGGATGTAAAGTATTAATTACTATTTATGATGAAAGAATAAATAATATAGATAAAAGTCAGATTGCTAGTATGAAAGTAGATATGAATAATAATAATAGAATAATATATTGTAATCCAGATTTTTTATTAACTATTAAAGATTGTTATAGGTAAATTTTTAATTATTTAGTACTATATTCTTCTATAAGAGTCTTTTTAATTATTTCTTCTCTTATTGTTATAGGTAAATTTTTAATTACTTTAAGAATTTCTAAAATTTCTCTTAAATCTTTACTATATGTTCCTGCTATATTATCTTCTTCAAAATATCCACAAATATCTTTACTATATTTAACTTTATATCGTAATTTATTTTTTCTAACTCCTATGATTTCTAAAAGCATAAATATTTCCAATCCCAATTTCTACTTCCTTATTGCTCTGATACCAAATGGGGGGTCTTGTACAAATTTCTTTAAGGTAATTTAAGTGTTTTTTAAGTTTATTTTAAGTACTTTAGGGACTTCCCGAAAGGGAAATCCTTAGTTATATTTCTTTAATTATGTCTTTATAAATCCCTGCAAAAATAATTTTATGTTTTGTAAAGTTTTAATTTAGTTTTGAATATGTGTTGATATATGTTTTATAATACTTCATTTCATCTTAAGCATATCATAAAAGCATAATCTAATTTTTATAGATTAATATGCCTGAGTGACCTAGAAAAGTGAGAATTATAGGGTGAGGGTGCCCGTGAAGATATTCTCTTAAATGCTAGGGAAAGGGAATTAATTAATCTAAGAATGTTAGATTAAAATTGATGTGTCTTAAGTGGTGAAAAAAGGGGGATTTAAATAAGATATTTAAGAAATATAGAAAGCTAAGGAGAGTACTGAGTAGGATAAAGTTAATTTTGAGATAAAATCTTGTAACTCTTTTTAGAGAAAATTTTTATACCTCTTTTCAGAGACCCCCCTCCCCTCCCCCCCATTTGGTGTATATATATATATATATATATATATATATATATAACAATTTCTTTGAACTTCAATATCTTGAGACTAATTTATCCGACTCTCTAGCCTAATTTACATGATTGATTTCAAGCTATCCAACGAACCCTATATTGATATATTTTTCGTCGCTTTAACAATATCTAAATATTTAGCCCAAAATCTGAAGTTAATACATATATTACTTTAGTCCCTCAACTTTTCAAAAAAACAAAATATATCATGAAAATAATTAAATTATATTCTGAAATTTGCGAGTGTCAAAATTTTAACTATATATTTTGATGCTTGCAGTACAGTATCCAAAAACATCCTCCCATGATGCCAAATCAAGTTTTCTTTGAGCCCCACATATAACATGGCATCCATCAGAGTTTGCATTAACATTTCGATTTCCTTTCAATAGATGTGTATGATTCAAGAATGTACTCAAGATTAACAAAAGTTTATCAAATTAGAATAAATAGAAAAAAAGATCAGGAAAATGATAAAACTAAATACCTGGGCATGGAAGCGAATCATAAGAACTTGAAAGAGTGGTGTGACTCTCATCTGTCAATGGTGGCTATAGAAATGAATCAAACCTGGAACTCTCTTGGAGAATATCATCAGCAATATATCATGTGTACCTGTGTTGTCAAAGGAGAAAGATGGAACAAATACGAGGTACACAATGCTTCAGTATGAAGCCCTAACCACTGAACAATATTAAACAAAAATATACCAATGCTATCATCTCATTATGTAAAAGACTAGGAATGAGAAAAACTTTACTATATCTAGAATTCGTAGTGATCATGGAAAATAGTTTGAAAACTTTAATCTTGAGAACTTTTGCTTAGAGGAGGGAATCCAGCATGAGTTCTCCTCGCCGATCACTCCACAACAAAATTGGGTAGTTGAGAGGAAAAATCGTATGCTTCAAGAAATGACTAGAGTCATGCTTAATGGTAAGGGACTAGCTATGCATTTCTGGGGTGAAGCCATCAACACTGCGTGTCACATAGTAAATATGGTTTATCTTAGTCTTAAAACTGATAAGACACCTTATGATATCTGAAAAGGTAAACGGCCTATTGTCAAGTACTTTCATGTGTTTGACAGCAAGTGCTACATTCTGAGAGATATAGAGAATTTGGGAAAGTTTGATTCCAAAAGTGACGAGAGAGTCTTCCTAGGATACTCCCGAAATAGTCGAGCGTGTCAAGTATACAATAATCGTTCACGAGTTGTGATGGAATCCATCAATGTAGTAGTGGATGATGTCGTAGTGAGTATGAGATTGGAGGAAATTTGGCTGACTTGGAACCCTTGAGTGTTGATCCCAACATAGTAACCAAACATAGAGAAACTTCATGTCTTGATCCCTTACACATGACTAATGGATTAGATACACCTAATAAGGAGTCCACGCCTAATGATAAAACTAAACATCCTAAAGAACCTTCGTCCAGAGTTAAGACGAATCATCCTAAAGTTAATATTATTAGGAATTTAGAAGAATGGATGAGACTTCGTAAGAGGGTTTTGAATAACCTGACATATGCTAGGTTATATCTCATATTGAGCCTAAAAAGGTTGAAGAAGCCTTTAGGGATGAGTATTGGGTAAACGCAATGCATGAAGAGCTAAATCAGTTTGTGAGAAATAAAGTATAGGATTTAGTTCATAGGCCTGATGATTGTAATGTTATAAGTACTATGTGGATATTTAAGAATAAAATCATTGATCAAGGTACTATAACTAAAAATAAGGATATGTTAGTTGCCCAAGGATATATTCAGGCTGAAGGCGTAGACTTTGATGAAACATTTGCTCCGGTCTAGACTTGAATCCATTAGAATTCTCCTAGTTGTTGCTTACACTTTAGGATTCAAATTATATCAAATGAATGTTAAGAGTGCTTTCTTAGATGGAATACTTCAGGAAGAAGCCTATGTTGAACAACTTAAAGAGTTTATTGATCTTAAATATCCACATTATGTCTTTAGGTTGAGTAAAGTTTTATATAGGCTTAAACAAACTCTTAAGGCTTTGTATGATAGGCTTATTTCATATCTCATTACACATGGTTTCTCAAGAGGTGGTGCAGATAGAACCCTATTTATAAGACATATTGAGGAAACTATCACCATAGCTCAGATTTATGTTGATGACATCATTTTTTGTTCTCTTATTGATTTTCTTGCTCATGATTTCGCTGAATGCATGAAGCAAGAATTTGAGATGAGCATGATTGGAGAATTAAATTACTTTATTGGTCTCCAAGTCAAACAAACAAATGATTGATTATTCATATCTCAATCGAAATATACAAAAAATCTTGTCAAGCCTTTTGGCTTAGATAGTAAGAAACACACTAGAACCCTCATGAGCACTAGTGTCAAGTTAGATCATGATCTTACAAGTAAGAGTGTTGATAAGACTGTATAGGAGTATGATAGGTAGTTTACTCTATCTCACTGCTGGTAGATCTGACATAGCCTTTAGTGTAGGGGTTTGTGCGCACTTGCAGACTGATACCAAGGAATCTTACCTGAGTGCCATGTGACATATCATTAGATATGTCAATTGAACTGTAGATTATGGGATCATGTACTCTCGGGACTCTAATATTGATCTTGCTTGTTATTCCGATGTCGATTGGGCTAGAAATGCCGATGATAGAAAAAGAACTTCTGGGGGATGTTTTTATGTTGGTGCTAATCTTGTTTCTTGGATGAGTAAGAAACAAAATCATTGCTCATTATCCACGACAGAGGCTAAGTATATAGCTGCAGGAAGTTGCTGCACTCAACTGCTTTGGATGAAACAGATGTTGAGTGATTATGGAACTGAGCAAGGTACTACGACATCATTTTATTCGAGAGCTTGTGGAAACTCATGTTGTAACTCTTGAGCATATCTTTACAGAGAACCAGTTAGCTGACTTATTTACTTAGACATTAGATGGTATTCGATTTGAATCTCTTAGGACGACTATTCGTGTTCACATGCCTTATTGAGTAGGTATTTTTGGTGCATGTTCGTATTTGATCACTGTGTGAAATTGATTTATGCATGCATCATATTTGTTTATTTGTTTTCTACGAGAACACCTATGCATTTTATTATTATTATTATTTACTTTTATTTTTTGTTTGTTTGACATTTTTTGTGTGTGCGCTTAATGCATTCATGCTTTCAATTAAAAACAAAAAAAATGGAACATTAAAAAAAATGCAGGACATTTTTTTACAACTTAACATACATCGAACTTGATTTTGTTGGTTGTGATCCAGCGTGTTTATTTAATGAGCTGTAACATAATTTTCATTGATGGCTTAGGTTGTTTATGGAGTACTTATTATAGGTCTTTTCATATATTATCTGCACTGCACACACTTTGATCTTGTTAGTGGGACTCTACCGCGTGTGTGAGATTTGGGATGTAAGTCATGTGTTAGTAGGGTAACTTTGAACATGAATTGACCTTATTTATTAGACATAAACTCAAAATTATCCCTACATTAAAGGAAAAGGCTTAATATCTTATACTCTTTTCGAAGTCTATCTGAGTTGAGCAATTAAACCTACGGGGTTTCTCATAACCCGGTGCCTAGGGTCAACTGACTTGGGTTAACTAGCCTAAAGCTCGCTAGAGAGGTCATTTTAGTAGCTTAATGGAGAAGAATCTGCATATAAGATGTAAAAATAATTATGAGCTTCCATATTTAAAGTTATGAAATACAAAATATGCTAAAAGTCAGAGGAAAAAAGAAATAATCTCTATAAAATGAGCTTTTATGTATAGGTTCTAATGTGTTTTACTTGGTTTGACTTTTATAAGTAGAGGAATATCCTTGTTGGCAGTGATGTTATGCAAGTCATTTCTCACAAAATTAAGGTTTGGAGTCCTACAACAGAGGATTAGTGACACTTTATACATATGGGTCACTTATACAATTTATTCCATGATTAACTTGAGTCAAATGTGTGGGAATGTGTATTGTTCATTGCTTACACTTATGCTTGATAACACCTGCTTTGTTGGGTTATTGTATGTTATTTCTTGATCCCTTGTCATTTTGTGAAAAAAAAAAAGAGTAGAAAAGAAAAGAAAGAAAATGCACTTGATTGCATATTGCATTATCATGATAAATTTTTTTTGATTGAAAAGACATTAATTGATATATTATCAGTTTTACTAGATTAAGTTTTGATGTTTTGTTTTTGTATGTTGGGTTGCATAGATATTACGTCTGAATTTAGCTTATGCTATGAAACTGATAAAGTTGCATTATGAATTATAAACTGCCAAAATCACTTTATACTTTGAACTGTTAGAACTGTTTTTACACTTAATACTGTTTCACATACCTTTTACACTGGGTATTTGAGTTGTCTATTTAAGGAAACATGTTATGATAAATGAAATGCAAAATTCGTTCAAAATAGTTATTGGTTGTGTCAATTTTTGAGTCTGTAATTTTACTTTACTACTGCCTTGATTTTAGATTGTAGTTTTGTCACAGAATGTCGAAGGGGTAACTTGTTAGATATTTAATGTAACTGGCAAATATGTGAGCAAAAATGACTAAAATTGATATATTGTAAAAGTCAAGGAGTAATGTGCAATTAGATGAAATTTATTTTAGGTCCAGGGTTCGAGAATGGGAAAGAAGGAAAACGGCGAGGAATTTCGTTAGACTGTCGCCAAGGTTTGGCTCAAGTATCAGAAATAGAAATTTCATTGCCTGACTGTCAGGCGCCTTCGCTAGAGCGACAGTGTCATTCGAGATTTTCTTAATTCGTTTTTAAAGGTTTTTCTCGGCCCATTCATTCTTTAACATAACCTATAAATACCAAATGCCATAGAACGTTTTTTCTAAGGTTGATCGTTAAGCAAACTTGGTTTTCATATTCTTTTCATTAGTTATCATTCAAACTTCATTATTCACATAGTGAATTGTTTTTGGTGGTGAGAAAAATATCAATTTTACAATCCAAATACCAAACTGTTGTTTTCTTCATATCTGTTAGAGTTTCTGAAGATCAAGGGAATGTGACTAGAGTTTTAGTCGTTGAAGAAAGCGGCGTTCTTCGTGCATGCACAAGAGATAAATGATTTCACAAAGTTAGGAGTTGTTGTAGGAGAGCATAATCTAGGAGAGCTTTGGAAACTGCAGTTGGAGTTGGTGCAAGAGCACAGAATCATGGAGAGCTGTTAGAATTGTAATCAGGAGGTCAGATAGTACATGTCGTCGTCTAGTCTAGTAGACTGTATGTTATAAATCGTTTATAGTGGATTGTTGACTGACAAAATAGTTTTCACCCAATTAAGTTTCTCCGTGATCAATTCTGTGTTATTTATTGCTTTCATAATTGAGGTGATTTAACATAAGAAAATATGAATTGCATTATTAAACATTTAGAAAATAATTAATAGTGACTTGTTGCTATTAAATTATTAAGTAATTTTAATTTTGGATTATCACCTATTCACCCCCCTCCTCCCCTCTAAGTGTATTTTGTATCGAACTTCGTATTTTCACGGTTGATTGTCCGAAAGAATGCTATGACAATATGCAATAGAATTACCACTAGCTTTGGAGCCACTAATAGATATGAGAATCATATACCATACGTAGTAGCAGTTCCATCACACACACCACCAGTCATAAAACATCCATCAACGGTTGCCCAAACTTCAATGCGATCCCAAACAAGTGCACTGATAGCTTGGATATCCCCATCACCCTCTTTGAGTAGTGGTGCATCCTCAGTAAAAAAATCTCATGAGATTCATGGTAGTCAAATAAATTAACATTTTCTGTTACCACCTTTTGAAATTCAAACCATTGAGTTCATCCGATTTTTACCCATGATTAATCAAAACGATTACAACATGATTGTTTGGCCACTATTTGGATCATAGCATGATTGACTCAGATTGAGCAATGTAACCATAGTTTGAATCACAACAGCACTTGACAACTGAGACATGGTCTGATTTTTAGTAGCCGCATCCATATGACTTGATTCCGTTGCCATTTTTGAAAAATCAAACAAATAACTAAGATTAAAAATAAATACTTGTTTATTCTTTAATCGAATATGTTTTAAGTTTGTTAGTATAAAATTACAGAATATAATATTATATATATACTGAAAAAGGAAAAAAAATATAAGGAAATTAACAACTACGGAGGAAAAAACTAGAGCCACGAGTAGGGGCAGACCCAGGTCCGGAGGTCAACTAGGGCGGAAGTCAACCATTGACCGTTGACTCAATGATCGTAATAGCGATGTGCCCAAACAAAGATTTCCAGTTTCATGATAACTACTACAGGGCAATCTATTCATATAATTTAAGACCAGTAATGCAAGCAATTAGGGAAATTTTATGTGAAATCTACATTATGATAGAGAATTGTTAGAAGCTAGTTATCTAACTAATGACATTAAGTGGCTGTATGAAAAGCTTCCATTTAATGTTGAGATTCATATATTTACTAATGATTGTAGAAGCTTAATTTTTCTCTTTGAACCCTAATGGTAAATTTGATGTTGCGTTGCAACCTCAATTCAACTTCCCGTAAACGGTATTTCAAAATTTAAAGACAACTTTAGTCAGCTCAGCTAGTCTTTGGCATTCACGTAGACAGTGGAAGGATTTCGTAGAATGTTAGCTAATAACTTATAAATTATTGCAATATCAACTGAAAATTTATTAATTTTCTGAGAAAAAATATTGTTTGTTTCCTGTAACTTTGGGTATGAAATAAAAGTCGGTAATAAAAATATAGCTAAAAACACTTGCAGATGTACAAGAAATCGCTCTGGTTGAAAAAATCGCTCCATAATTTGCAAAATGCCCCAATTTATTTTTCAATTAAAATTGATTAAAAACACAGTGTATTGAGCCTAACATCTTCTCCATTAACTTTTTTCACTTATCCCTAATTTGAAACCATCCTTAACCTAAATTCTCAAATCACAAATCAAAACTCATGAATGATAAATTATAACGCATAAGTCATAACTCATACAACATAAATTATTTATCATAAATCACAAATTTATAAATCAAAATTCTCATTTCTTTGTAACAGAACAACAACTAAAAACAAAAAACAAAAACAAGATTCGAGAAGTAAAAGGGTGTTCAGTCGCTCACCAATCAAAGCCACAAGACAGGAGGAGAGGTGGAGAAGTGGAGAAATGGAGACACCGGCCGGCAGCCGCAGCACTGCAGCTTTTCCTCGTCTCTGGCTCTCTCAGAGACTCACATTTACCTCTTCAGTCTTCACTTGCTGCTGGAGCGGACTCAGGAAAATCAGAAATGGATATTTCATGTATATTACATATATCCATCATCCATGGATTTTGGGCCTTTAGGCCTATTTTCTTTTTAAAGCCAAGCCCAAAGCAATGGCTAAACTAAAAAACCTGAGATCATCTTTGTCTTCGCTTATTCGCCCTTCAGCTTCTGGTTTACATTCTACAAATGCCAACTGGGTGGCGCCCGCGCGGTCTGAAGGCTCTGGCGGATCCAACACGCTAGGTGCTGGGTCCACCCCTGGCCACGAGATGGAATAAATTGGTAAATTGAGGCCTACATAAACACAATATCTTTAAAATAATTTCGCTCTCTCATCATATGTGTGTGAGCAGGGGTGGGTTCAGCACTTGGCCAGCCCCCGAGGTCGCTCGTGCTGGATCCGCCGAAACCTTCAGTTATCAGGATCGCCGTGCAGTTTGCAGTTGCAGAGGAAGGAAAAAGAAGATGATCGGCTAATGTTTTTTTTTGTTGGGTTGATGAGTGATGAAATTGGCATGGGCCTCTTTTTTGTTTAAAAACATTAGGCCCATGGCTTGCCCAAATCAATGACAAGGAATCATGGTCCATAATCCATTGTATTTAATATGTATTTCCCCTAAATGATTCTCCAATCAGATTCCAAATTGTGAACTGAATCTGAAACCTCAAACCCTACCCTTCCTAAATTCCTAATTCCATTGATTGATTGATTGATCCCATGATTTCCATTCGAGATCAAAGGCCGAAGCAGAGGCAGCATTGCAGGTCGCAGTAGCTGCTGCTACCGACACGGTGACTCTACGGGTGACGACGGGCAAGGCCGCGAGGATGAGGAGAAAGTCGCCGGCACCGCCAACGACGTGTTCTGCCGTTTTGGTCTTAGAATCTTTCGCCGCTACTTCGATCGGACTAGTGGCTAGATTTGCCCCTCAGGTGAGCCATGCGCATTTCCCTCACAGTTACTCTTTCTCTTATGTTTGTTTTGGTTCTATTTTGTTGACTACTTCTATTTGGACGGTTGAATGTATATTGTCTGTAAATTGTGTTGGTTGAATTGATTTGGGAATTTATGTTTAGGAAATTAGAATATGTGGAAACATTTAATTGAGAAGAGAAGTTGGGCCAAATTTTTTTCCTAAGACAACGAAGTCAATTATTTTCAGAAAACTTGAAAATGAGGCAATATTACAACATTTTTAAAATATGAGTCCCTGTAAAATGCAATTGTATAAGTTTGTATCGTATATTTTTATTTTTTTTAGTATTTTGGGTTATATTGAATTATATAATTTTTATTTTTTAGTGCATTTACTTATATATTAAATGAATTTTAATATTATTTAATCGAGTTTTAATAAACTACCGGGTTATTACGATGGTTGATTGTCGACAGTCAACGGTCAACGGTCCACATTCTCCGCCCTAGCTGATTTCAAAAGCTTCGCCCCTGTGTGTGAGGTTTCGTCAAGGATCTGTCTTCTTGGATAAAAAGGAGAAACCTATAGAAACTCCCGTGAACTAGATTTGTACTCGAAGACTACCATCAAATCTTTGACATAAAGACAGGAAAACGGGAAAATCATTTGCAAACTGAGGAATTTTTGTGTGTATGGAATAGAGAAAAATTGACTATATAAATAGACTCTATTAATAGGGTGACTTAACGGACCGACAATTACAAGTGTTACAATCATTCACACCTTCATAATTCGACTGTTTAATTTTCTCATTAACAAAGACTAAACTGCCCTCATCTTCTTTATCTAAAAACATTAGGGTTTGTCATTGGACCAAAATGATAAAGCATGCCATGATCATAATGTACACAGTATAGTCCGAACACAATAACCCATCAGATTTAAAAACTAAAAACTACTGATGGGGACAAATGGATCATAAACGGTAGTGCACCACCCTACCCCCAATAACAAGCGCACTTATGTAAATTCACATCATCATCGTAACCCGAATCTCTCTGCTTGCACCGACGACAACAATCTACGAGTACGAGGTCAATCTCTTGTGATTGCTTGCGACCTTGGGGACCCCCCCCCCCCCCCCCCCAATCACAAAATCAAGGGGGATTTCTGAAAAAAAATAAAAAAATAAAAAAATAAAAAAATAAAATCATCAATCCATTAAATCGAATCAAAATCGTGATTTTAAAAACGTTGATTTTGATTCATGTGATTTAGGTGTTGATCATATCAAAATCGAACAAAGGCGTTTTGAAATGTTTGATTTAGGTTTTGTTATTAAAACTCGTTAAAAACAAAATGGAAACATTCACCCAATTTAGTAAAATAATTGGGAAATTACAAAAAATCAGGGGTTTGAAGTTTAGAATTCAAAAATCAGGGACTAAACTTTATTTTTCAAAACTCAGGTAATATATAAAATGTCTAACCCTAATTTTCACTCTCCCTTCCCCCCTCCTCCCCCTCCCCCTCCCCCTCTCCCTCTCCCTCCGGCAGCAGCCGCCTCTCTCTCTCTCTCTCGGCCGCTTCCCTCCCCCGATCCGACAGTCGGCAGCGGCTGCAGCGGTAGCAGAAAGCTGCTGCAGCTGTCGGCGGCTACAGCGACGGCAGCTTGCTGCTCGCAGCAACAAGCTGCTGCAGGCAGTGGCAACTGCTTGCTGCCGGCAGTAGCATCAGTTTTTTTTTTTTTTTTTTTTTTTTGTTCTTGCGTGGAGCGGTGGTGGTGCAGTGGGTGTGCGGTGGAGGTGGCGGCGACGGATCTGCTGGTGGTTGGTTCGCTGTCTTTTTTTTTTTGGTTATTGAGTGGTGTGTTGTGCGTTGGTGGTTATTGTTGGTGGTTTGGGTAGTGGTTGTGAGGCGGGGGCGGCGACATTGGTGGTTATTGTTGGTGGTGTGTGACCAAATATTGAATATGTGACTTAAAAATTTTGACAATATGTGACTCTGTGACCAATATATGTGACTCAAAAATAATCCGTGACCAATTAATTTAAAAATTTGTGACCTCGAAATAATCTGTAATAAAAAAAATTGACGATATGTGACCAGTAAATAAATCTGTAACTTATAATTATGAATCTGTGACCATTAATCATAAAATGTGACTTTATTTAATAAATATTTTTAATTAATTAAATGCATACCTAATTTTTGAATTTTCAAACTATTTTACCTTATTTTTGAATTGAGGTAAAGAATACACCTTAGATATGAATTTTTCCCAAAATAATTTACTTGTTTAATCCAATATATATTATTAATTATTTGAATTTAAATTCAAAATATTTAGTATTTTACTTGCTAGAGGGGTTTATTGGCTTTTTGGAGATATAATAATCTATGATAATAATTTCTTATCTAATTCGAAAAGAATGAATTTGCAAACTTAAATTTTATGGTTTAATCTTATATCGGTTTAAGGCCATTGTCTAAGGCCTCAAATTTATGGGAGTCTCATAAGAAAAATCTGGCCCACATCCGTTCACAACCCACCACAATGCCAAAAGAGAAGCCCATCGATTTTAGCTAGAAAAAAAGGAAGAGAAGCGTTGATTTATTAAGCTAATCTCTCTAACTCCACTAGAGCCACAGGAAAATTCCAAGAAGGCAGTGACCGTGTCACCTTTTACATTTTTCTATTGGGACTGATGGGGTTGCAACCACAATTTAGATGATGCTAGATGATAGGTTAAATTAAATGTGAAATTAAATTAAATTCCATGACATGAACGCTACCTAAATTGGGGTTGCAATCCCGATGAAGTTAAATAGAATTACTCTTCTATTGGTAACAAAAAGTAATGCTATTATTGGACTGGTGTTACCTTATAAAAGAATTGAATGATTAACAAAAAAGTTACCTAAAATCAATTTTAAATTTGTTTTCCTTTAATGTGGGCCATGCTGCATGTTCGGCCAAAGCCAATGGTTTATAAACCTTGGACCCCACACAAAATAAAAAATAAAGAGCAAATCTCCGCGCTCACAGTAGCCAATTAAGGTAATGCAAAAATCCTTGACTGAAAACAAATAGGCAACTTTATTTCTTCTCCTTTTCCCTGTGAAATTCGAACATGTTACAATTGCGGAGTATATAAAGGACTCAAACTCAGTAATATATTAATACCATTATGCATTGCAATTTTATATCTGCTCTAATCTCTCTCTCTCTCTCTCTTCTTCGTCTTCCTTAATGATGCTTGATATTTTGTACCCTGTTCTGGAAGTTTTTGCCACAATTGTGATATTTTTCGTGATTCAAGGTCTGCAAAAATGCTATGATAGATTTGCAGAATCGGCACAATTTGAGTTGCCAGTCGTAAACCGTCAATCACCAGCAGCTCCACAGCGTGCACCGCTTCCAACTTCAACTCGATCCCAGATGAAGGAAGGGAAGAAGGATGAAGTTGTCGTCGATATTTATATCGAACAAGAAGGTGGGGATCGTGAATGCTCTATCTGTCTATCCGAATTCAAAGACCAGGAATTGTTCCGGCTTCTTCCGGCATGCAACCATGGATTTCATTTTGATTGCATCAAAATATGGTTGGAAATCAGTCGAACCTGCCCATTGTGCCGCCGGAGTACTGTCATTGAACAATAATTCTTGTTTTTCTTGTATTACAAATCTTCAACTTTTTCTTACGATGCTGATCCTACAAAGACATTTTTTGTACATGAATAGGATGTTAAGTTTCCAAAAGGAGCCCTACTACGTGTACACGGGTGGGTACGTTTAGAAAAATCCTTCCGGATGTTATTGAGAATGATAGATACTTCACTGAATGAATGTTGACAAGAAATATAGTGTACGAATTCGAAGTGTACTCATTATTGAAGACACATCACTAAAGTTTTTATTTTTATTGTATTATCTTTTAATTTTGTGATTAATGAATCATGTCTTCTTGGGTTTTTCTTTTTCTATGATTATAGAAAAAAAGCTTGGTTTGGTAGAAAATAGTTTATAAATTCAGTTCAAATCAAGCATTAATTTCAATTATACATCCACAACTACTGCTTATTATTATTCACATATTTCTGAGATTAGGTACTATTCATCTAACTGTTTTTTTCCATTATAAACTATCTATGAATTTATAAAGTGGAGACTGACTGAGAATTGTGGTTTGGGATATATATTTAGAAGTTAGCATTTTTTTTAAAACAAATTAATTTAAATATAAGTTAGTATTTATAGTTATATTTCCATTACGTAGTAAAGTGTGAATTCTTTTTAAATAAGGGGAAATTAGGCCTAGTACGGCCTAAAATCAATGAAATCGAATAATACTTTTAATTAATAATTTATCATCTAACAACGTAATTAATACGTCCTAAAAGCCCCAACCCCCAAATGTAATTCAATTTCAATTTTCATTCAGAATCCAACGAGTTAGAGAGAGATGGCGAAATCGAGCTCCAAAGAGCTTGCGAGGCAGAAATTGAAGGCACGCAGGATAAGATCTTAATATCGATTAGAGTGGCCAAGAGCAGCGGGATCTAGGGAAAAACTGGCAAATTGGGTCGCAGTCACATGGCCAAGCCCCGGGTTCTCGCCATCTCCAGTACTGTCTTTTCTATTCCTTTTCTAATACCAGTTTTTGCTTGTGGATATGTTCAGATACGCGTACTTTTTTCAATTATAATGTTTGCATCTATTTAAAATTGTGATCGATTTTAGGCTGTTAAAGTACCATGTCAGCTTTCTTTTTCATGCTTATTGAGAAAATTAAGTTTATTATTCGGTTCCAATTACTCTCTGAAACCCATTCCAAACAGGCCTTCAACTCAAGAAAAAGATAATCTCATCCTTCCCGAAAAATCGAAGCATTTTGTAAGGATGTGATCTAGACCATTAGATATGAAAATGTTTAATGTAATGGTCCGCATTAATTTATGTTAAAAGATGCAACCATACGAATGACACTTAAAAATCTATAAATAAGGATATTTAAATAACTAGAAATTTAAAGTTGGGCACATGTTTGTTTAAGATGTTAAAAAAATGGAAAATTGCAATAGTGGTGTCAAATCTTTCAAAATGTCGCAGCTAGAGTCCAAATGGATGAAAACTGTTAATTTGACCGTTAGTTGACCAATAATAAAAAATTTGACCAAATGTTGACTAATTTTAGAAGGGTAAAAAGATAATTTTGTATTTTACATATAAAATAACTAAGACAAAAGAATCAAGTCAAGAAGAAGACACTGTTCATCTTCTTCCCACCCCTCATCCACCCCAAAATCAAAAATGAAAAACAACCTCCTCCGCAGTTCCCCTGCCATACAGCCACCAAACATCCAAGCTAAAATTATATAACAAATTTGAAACCACATAAAAGCAGATTTTTTTTTCCCCTCAAAATCATTGCAGAAAAAAACATTATATGCTACTGCTGTCACAAATTACAGAAAAAACTCCTCACTTAAATAAATATCTACGCCTCCCTCGAGTTGTAATTAGGCTAGCAAAAATAACATTAAGATTTTCCTTTCTAGGTCTATTAAGATTCATAAAACTATTTGCTTAAAAATAAGAAAAGAGAGCTTACAAGTAAATTCAATAAAAAAGGAAAGAAACTCCACACAAATTAACCTTTTCAGCTTTGCCAACATTTTCATCAGATAGCCAAACAGACGAAAACTGTGCGCAGAGTTCCCAAAATTACACACCCAGAAGCAACGCAGCAAGTAAAAGAGTGGTTGGGGGTGTGGGAAGAAGATGAACAGTAATTTCTTCTTCTTCTCTTTTGACTTAATTTTTTTGTTTTAGTTATTTAATATGTAAAATATAAAATTATGTTTTTACCCTTTTAAAATTAGTCAACATTTGGTCAAATTTTTTATTTTTAGTCAACTAACGATCAAACTAATAGTTTTCATCCACTTGAACTCCAGCTGCGACATTTTGAAAAGTTTGATACTGTGGATAATACAAATGAAAGGTTTGGACAAAGTATGTTACATAATGAAATGTTTGGTACTGGTGCTGCAATTTTCTCGAAAAAAATGGTAAAATTAGTTTTTGAAAAATATATAATTACTTTTAAAAATTAAGTTTTCATGAACTAAAAATCTCAAATTGAAAAACAGCTTCTAAAAAACCTAAATACGAAAAAGAAATTGTTTAAAAAGTATCTTTCGCTTATTTTTTTCAGCTTAGAACACGTTTAAGATACTTTTTCAAATATATAAGCTGATCAAAATTATTTTTTTCTACATATTCCATTGAACTTAAAACTTTTATCAATTATCCATGTTAAATGCATTTATACTTATCATCTACAAAAGTAATTTTTAACCTAAGTTGTGCTTAAATAAATAAATTATTTTAAAATATTTGAACTTTTTCAAAGCTTAATCAGACATGCCGATAATTAAGCTTATGGACTTTCTATTAGGATTCAAGCATGCATGTAGTAGCCCATTTAGGAAAGAAATAGCAAATTCTCCTCTTATCAAATTAGGAGAATTAATGGAAGAGTTTATCAGGATTCAGTCCCTATATAATTTATAAATAACTCATTGTAACCCACAATCTTTTTTTTTTCTAATCAATCACTCTCATCTCTTTTAAACATGAATGATACTTCTGATCTAGCTCCGACAATTTCTTTGCTATCTATGCTTTCATCTTTATGTTATATTTAATTACTTGCCTTACATGCAATATATAGATGTGTCGTAGCAACGCCACCCAGGGGTGGACCCACATGGGGTCATGTGGGGTCAGATGACCCCACAAAAAAAAAAAATCTGAGTTTTTTTTTTTTTTTTAACCTAAACATTTTTGAAATCTCATTTTTGATCCCACAAGAAAATTGGTCTCGGTCCGCCCCTGACGCCACCAGTCTTAAACCGTCCAACACCAAATCTGTCGAGACCCCACCAAGCAGGGAAAAACAATATAGTACTCATGAATATATTTAAAGAAGAAAATGAGGCAGAGGCAGCAAGACAAGACCATGACTGCAATATCTACATACAGGGGCAGAGCCAGAAAATATATTAGGCTAGGCTGAAATTTAATTTTTTTTTCAATGAACTTATACACTAAAAGATGTTCTAAACCACACGGTAAAACAAAAATCGAACCCAAAACCGAGCAAAATCATACCAAGCTAACTGATTATGACAAAATCGCTCAAACCCCACTAAACCGGCCCGTTCAACAGCAAACCGATGACCTAGTAAAGGTTTGGTGGGTTTCCCGATTTTTTCTTTCCTTTTTTTAGTTTTAAATTTTTTAACTTCATTAATGGATCTCATAGATTACAATTCAAAAGCTCATATAAAACTATTGGACGACATGCTCATTTTATAGATACACTTATCTCAAATGGTTTGATAAACTTTCAATTTGAGATAGTATCTTTTATAGATGCTCCTCTCTAATGGTTTCATAAACTTCTAATGTGAGATAGTGACATAACAAAAAAATGTTAAAATGTCCATCAAAATCATTTTCAAATCTAATTGACTAATTTTAATTTCGAATCCCAACTAATTAAATTGTAATATTCACATTCATCATTTCATGTATTTAGTTTTCAAATTTAACTTAAATCGCACTTGATTATTAATATATTAATGTTAGATATCATTTTCTATAAGTTTAAATTATTTTAATTTAACAAAGTAAACTATTTTAAAATATTGATTTTTAATTTTTGAAGTATCGAGACTAATTGTAGGATAATGTAATTAACAAAGATAGATTTACTTGAATTATTAATATGAATTTTTTTTTTTAAAAAAATATTGTTTTCATAGTATTTTATTATTTTTGTATGTATTTATTGCATTCGGTTCGATCTCGGTTGAACATTTTTTACCCTTCACTTTTTTCGGGTTGATGACCAGGTCGATTTTTAAAATATTGATTATAATATATTTTTGAACATTCGTAACACAGTTCTAACAAATATATTTTTAAACTAATAAAATTAAATATATAGCATATTACTTATTTTGATAATAACATCATTTCATAAGCAAATTCATGGTAAAAACTAAAAAGAATAAGATTAGCCCAACTCAGAAATTAATTCTCCGGCTCAGAAGCAAATTTATGGTGAAAAATTAAAAAGAATAAAATTGTTCATCCCAAATATTAATTTTAGTCCAATTAACTTCATTTCCAACTCAAGTCTAAAACTAAAATGATACATAATTAACCAAATATTTAAACCAAATTAACCAAATATTTTAAAAAAAATTGCTTCTGGGCTGGGGGTGGGGCTGGGCTATAGCCCACCCCTCCCTCCGCCCCTATCTACATATCGGCAGAGATGGAGCCCGCCCCCCCAACATTGTCCGCGGTATACTATTCCTAGTTAATTTGTAATATATTTTTCAATTTCGCCCCCCCCCACCCCACCCCACCCCAAGATTTTGACTCGCCCCAAAATTTTGAAATTTTTTATTTTTTTTTCCGTTAATAAATATTGAGTAAATAACTTACATTTTAAAATTCAACCATACAAAAATCTTAGATCTAAACAAAAGATCCAATAGTTACTTAAATAAATCAATAGCCCAAATTCAATCCAAAACCTAAGTTCCCAATTCCCAAGCCCAACTAATTAAAACTCAATTCTCAACTTGATTTATGCATAATGCATGTTTACTTGTTTTTGAATATTTGAATCTAAGAATTAAGTAAAGTAGTTGCTGTTAGTTTGTGTAATTGTGTTAGTTATTGAATATTTGAATTTAAAAATTAAGTAGTAGAATAGTCAGTAGTGATTGAATCGAACGTTGAATTTCAGTACTATATTGGTACTCAAAATCGTCATTTTTAATTCTCTTAGTTAAAAAAAAAATTTCGGGGGCGGACCCCAGGAGGGGGGCCCACTCCCTGTATTTTCGCCCCCAAAATTAAAAAGCTGGCTACGTCCCTGCATATCGTGAAGAAGTGTGGTTAAAAAGTAAGAATTTTTTTTTGAATTCACGTCCAAAATATTTTATTGTGTGAATATAATTGAAAATATGTATGAGAATTAAAGAGTGTTATTTTAAAGAAAGACAAACAAAGACTTCATGTTGATTGGCCAACTTGTCCACTCTGCCGGGGCAGTGTGTTGGTCATCTCTATAAGTTCCTTTTTAATTCATCTTGATTCTCACTTTTCTTTTTTTTTTCCCCTCATTTTTCTTAAAAGGCCCTTTAGTGCACAAATATTCAGCATAATTGGAAGAATTTTAAGTTCGAACAGACATGAAAGAGATCTGGAGACAAGATTATATATCTTAAATTTTGGAGTGTGATTTCAATTTTATTTACAATTCTTGTAACTTAATTTTTTGAAAATTAAATTTAGAACTTTGGTGGCTAAATTATTAAACCGTACTCCGGGCATAGCCTTGGAAGAGATCGAATTTTACAATTAATGTTCTTCTATAATTTATTCTTACTGAAAATCTATTAAACTATAAAAAATTGAAGACAAGCAAAATTCTCAAAATTATTAATGACGAAGCACCCAAAATTACCATACGTGCACGCTTATATCATGTATGTATGCAACCACAGGTTGGACCATTTGTACATGCATATACAATTTAACACTGGAACTTTAACCAATGCTGATTAGGTATAGTACTCCAGTTGTATAGAACAACAGCAGGACAAGAATTGTTGGAGTATCGAATCCAAAATAGACAACATGGAAATGAAACGGAAGGAAGAAAAAAACAAAGGAAAAGAAAAGGTGAAAAGTTAGTTATTGTTAGTTATAGTTAACTGAAATTAGTTAGAAGTTAGTTGCTGTTCAAGATTAGTTATTTTCTGTTAATTAGTTAGCTTCAGCCAGATTTTTCTTGTATAAATATGGCTGCTACCTCATGTAAATGGTTGTTCAAAATAAAGCTTCTTCAATAATGACAAAATTGGTGTTGTTTTCATTCACTCCTATCTTATGCAGGACAGACCCTGAAATTTTGAATGTCCTATGCGACATTTTAAAATGGTGCCCCTTTCATGAAATGAAATAAAATATATTTCAATAATATTATATTATCACAAAATTATGATATTTAAATACTCTTTATAATAAGAAAAAATACAAATAAAGTTCATAGCACCTCCCAAATTTCATCAAAATTCACGTTATCAACAAAAAACCATCCAAAGCCCTAAACTTTTCACGCAATTTGATATGAGAAAACTTTGAAATCAGAAACGTCAAATAGAACGTGTAAACTTTGAAATACAACAAATCATGTAAAAATATTTCTTAAGAGTTTAATACAAACAAATTTAATAAGAAATTTTATTTACGATTAATCTAACTATTAACTAAAATAAGCAATTAAAATTCGAGCAAATCTAAGAATTTAATCAAGTCAATAAAGGCACTAAGATCTCGAACCCATCATTGTTAATATACGTTAATCCTTAATTACCTTTTAATAGTCAATTCACATTTTATATTGACGATCAATATTCCTTTATGTGTTATTTTTTTCTCTCAAGTGATTAAATTATTTTTTACATATGACCCTACTATATCTTTGTGAAGGATATAAATAGATAAATATGCATGTCAAAGCTAGAATATTGGTATAATATTCATGTCTTGGTATGATATGCAATTAGGAATAATAAACACGATAATATTAATAAAAATCATCATTGGTCTATCTTTTAATTGTGCCCTTTAACTTAACATATAATTAAAGTTTTAAGTTAAAAATTAATAAATATTTTAAATATATAATTATACATACACATACACAATTAACAAAAAAAAAAAATTGGCGTCCCTACAATGATAAGGTCTTGTGCGGTTGCTCAACTCGCGCACCCTCATGGCTGCCTCTAATCTTATGCAATCATAGCATATCATATAAACATCATTTCTTTCCAAAATTCTGCATCAAAACCTTGGTTTTCTTTTCATTCAAAGAGGAGTACAAAAGCAGTATTTTCGTTCATTGTTCTTATGTTTTGAAGTCCTGCAAATACAAGAAGTCGATCGTTGTATCTTAAGAGTTGATTGTCATAATCCATAGGCACCTGTACGATGTAAATTTGACTTGAGGATAAAAAGTTTAACTCTTGTGTCGATCCTTTGCATTTCATTCCTTAGCGTTATTCTATCCAATTTTGCATTTACTTTCCATTTTGTTTTTGGTAGGTTTTATAAGTTTATTTAGTGTTAAAAAAAAAATCACTCAATTCTAATTTACAAACAACAATTTTCTGAAGGTTCGATAACTACGGTCCAAATAAGATATGACATTAGGAGGGTGTTTGATGGTGATTAAAATTAGATTTTTAGTAGATTGTGATAGAAATTTTTAAAATGTGTGGTTAAAAAGTTGTGGGACCAATGAAATATGCGATTAATATTGATTGTTTGACTTTAACTTAAATTAAAATCTGATTTTAATCCGTACCAAACAAGGTCTAAATATCCACATTAATGTAAATGTGATAGAGCGTTGTCGACACACTATTATTTACTTTGCACTAAACATTGACAAAATGTCCATAAAAATAATGACTTGATATTATACAACTCAAATATATTATGTATCAATCACAATGATATCCTCGTAACTTTAAATTAGGATAGCTTCCTAGTTGTCTGAGAAATCTCGTGAATTATTTAAAAAAAATATATATGCGAAGCTTTAGAAGCAATTACTTTTCTATCTATAAAATGTGCAAGAATGTTAAAAAAATAATAAGAAAAGTCAACTATTTTGTTGGTTGATTGATGTCTTGAAATGCTAAAAATGAACATGTAAGAACGGTTTGACAACTCTATAAGCAGTTTAAACACATGTTGTTGCGGTATAATTCAACAAGTTCATGGTATTGTCGACAAGTAATATAGAATGAGTTGAGTGTCAGTTCCACGAGTACTAATTACCTATTATCTTTTAAATAAAACTAAGCTTAATTAATACAAAGAAATTTAATAAGAAATTTTATGTACGATTAATCTAACTATTAACTAAAATAAGCAATTAAAATTCGAGCAAAACCAAGAGTTTAATAAAGGCACTAAGATCTCGAATCCATCATTGTTAATATACTTTAATCCTTAATTACCTTTTAATAGTCAATTCACATTTTATATTGACAATCAATATTCCTTATGTGTTATTTTTTTCTCTCAAGTTATTAAATTAAATTAATTCCGGTGTTATCTATCTCTGTGAATGAATCAAAATGTCATCATTCCCTTTGGTTTGCACAACCAAAAAAATACCAATATAGAAATGATTGATCACATAAAATGACCGTATCCAGATAAAATTGACGTACTAGAGAAATCTATAGTTTTTGAACTCGCAGTCCAAAAACCTAAAGGTGTAAAGCCAATATTTTTCGATATTTTTGTACGATCGGGTTATTGCCAAACACGGTTCTTGATGAGACAATTATTGTGTATATAGTCATTTAAGGAAAGTGTCATAATTGCTATTTATGAATGATCCTACAGTCCTAATCGTAACCTATAAAAATGAGAGACTAGTTTTCAATAAAACATGCCCAAGATTTTTGACCATCTATTTTTCTTCTCTTCCTATTTTACATTCTTTTAGTTTTATAACATTAGTTTCATTAATTCTTTATAAATATAATGAAACAAATTGTAAGAAAATCATTATTTTGTAAGAAATGTTTCAAAAGTTTCTGATTGAGGGCATGATTATCCATTCCTGCTAATTCCAAAATTGTTTAGCTATTCATAGAATTCTCATTCATATCTTGTTCAAACAAAAATAGAATGTTCCTTCCCCTTAATTGCGATCAAGTTCCGATTAAAGGAGTGCATTATGTTGTTTACTAGTACGTGACAAATAATAGACTATCTCTTCCCTATTTCGGGACAAAGAATGACCAACTAACATTTCGACATGTCTATCTGGTGAAGAAATGTTGACGTGGGCAAATTATAAGATTTTAAAACCTACAATATTCTGACGTGGGTCTATTGTACGATATCAACAGATGCAATCAGCCAGCCAACAATAAAAATTAAGAGCATCTTCAATAGACTTTATTTTTAAAAAACATATGCTATAATTTAAAGAGTGTATAAATTTAGAGAGTAAAAATTTTTAAATACTCCAACAGATATTTTATGTAACACTTAATTTTACTAGTCCAAAAAGTTACATTTTTTCCTATCTTTGAATTTTACTAGCTTTACTCTAAACTATGATATTATTTTTTGCATTAAATTATAGACCGTGGATTTGGCTCTCCAAAACTCACCCTAAATTAAAATGTCAATTTAAATTTGAAGCATAATTTTAATGGTTGTAAAATAGAGAGCATTTTATGTTTAAAGGGTTTCTTGAAAATGCTCAAGTCGACATCTTCACCATCCTCTTCAACCTTTCTCAGAAATCTCATCATCCAAAAATACAGAGTTCCATTAGAGCAATATAACAAACAGTTGGAGTGCACTTTTAACAGGTCAAAAATATCCGGATTTCAACCCGAAAAAGGAGCGCACATTCTCTATTTACAGCTCTATGCAATACGTAGGATAGTAAATATCTCCATTCTTGGAATGTACACGAAATATCGGCCTGTTTGGAGGCCGACAAAATTATCACGTTATTACCAAACACGGTGTCCAGTTTCTCCAATCTATCTTTCCAAATGATATGTTTCTCATGACTAATTCTCTAAGATCAAAACCCTTTTTCAGGCTGTTCTCCTGTTTGCCTGGTTCTGATTCCTCGGCTTCATCCTTCATGCTTTCAGTTTCTCTGTCACTTCCGGGTACAAATTCATCTTGAGGTGATGCATCATCAATGATGCTTCCAAGCATCTCGACTAGCTCGCTCATTTTTGGTCGTGATTTAGGATGCTTCATTAGGCATTTGTTTGCCAGGGATGCAAGTTTTAGAGCTGATTTCATGTCAATCTGTTCTTCAAGTCTCGGGTCTAAAATCGTGTGAAATTTTTTTGGATCCGAAACATACGGCCTTACCCATTCCAAGAGTTTCTGCTCGCCTCGTGGCAAATTTCTCTCAAGCACTCGTCTGCCTGTAATGAGTTCATAGAGAACTACCCCAAAGCTCCATACGTCACTTTTGGCAGTGAGCCTACCAGTGTGGACATATTCAGGAGCTGCATAACCCACTGTGCCAACAACCTAAAGAAAAAAATTTAAGAAAAGAGTCGAGATATTAGGCAGTGTATAGAGTAAGATATAACGCAATATTAAGCAAAACGGAATAGAAACGCACACAAGTGAACACCTAGATGTATAGTGGTTTACCCTCAGTAACTACTACAGATATTTCACTATAATGAATCAGGATAATTACAATAGTGATCTCACATCTCAGTCTATCTATCTTTCATAAAAACGCCCCCCGCTAAAAAATCCTTCATATAGAAGGAAAATTATAGCTATTTGATACAAGCATAAATTCCCAATATAGCCCAAAACTGCCTCGGGGATCCAAATATACCACACAATCTAATTGAGCCCCATTTTGGGGAAATTTTATTTTTTGAATTGTGGTTTTTTTGGAGAATCTATGGTTAAAAAGCAAGAAAAAGTTTTCGATTTACATGTAATATTGTTTTATTGAAAAATATGTGATTGAAAATGAGTTTTGAAAAAATGAGGCTCAAACAAGGGGCTGAATGGGACGTGTCAAATTTTGAATCAAGTGGAATTTTAAGAGCACAAAATTTAATGATGCCCAGAAAAAATGAAATGGAACTCACTGATGTTGAAACATGACCTAGTCCGGCAGTTGGACCCTGCCTAGCCAATCCGAAATCTGAAAGTTTCGCATTGAAGTCTTCATCCAAAAGGATGTTTGAAGTTTTGAAGTCTCTAAATATTAGCTGAACAAAAGAGAAAAGCATATCAAATCGTAATCGACATCAAATATCAAGAGAAATAATCCAGATGATGCAGTATATATGAAGCTAATCACGGCATAAGATTTATTTCTTCACCTAAAATTGGAAAAATTTGGTACAAGCTTTAAGCACTTTACGACAATGACATGTTTTAACTACCTTTCTGATTATAGAACTACTGATTATGATTTCTTCTTAAAGAATATAATTAATGCAGGAGAGAAGGTTATACACGTAGAAAATAAGTTTACATGGATCACAATACCAATCCAATTCAGGCTTTCCTAAAATCTCATGCTTCAGTTTCTAGCGTAAGCATCATTTTAACTAGGTACAGTAATTTAGTAGCGTAAGATGTCAAAGTGGAACACACATATTGTAGATTGAACTAAGTTAAAAAAGAAAGGCACTCAAATGCTTGTCTATCGTACTGTTTAATTATTATTAATATTCAGTCCAACAAGGAACAAGTTTAAAGCAGAAAGTACAATAGGAGACTAGCACTTACACTGGAGATTCTATTTAGCCTAAGTTTGATACAAGAATTTGATAATAGTTAAAGTGACATGAGGGTCAGGTCAAATCAAGACTTAGGGATGTTTCGTTCAATAATTAATGGGCCAGAGCATGACTACACCAAATGATAATTTTCATGAAAATGATAATCAGTTTAAGATTTGGTCGACTGCATGTTAGGCCTGAAAGTTTGGGGTTTGGTGAAGGTGTTGGGGAACCAAATGATTTATAAATTTTGAAATATTTGATAAAGAATACTCTATATGATACAAATCTACATAGCAGACATTAACGACTTCAATATTTAGTCGAAATTTAACCGGCGAAGTTATAAACTAACAACACTACTCATGAAAAATTGATGTTTGCAAGAATCGAAAATATGAATGAAAGCACGAGCACCTGAAATTCCATTTCTTCGTGAAGGTATGCTAAACCCCGAGCTGCATCTTGGGCAATCTTTAGTCTCAACAGCCATGGTAGAGGAGATGCTGATCGGGTCAATAAATGGTCCTCCAAGCTTTTATTACACATTAGCTCGTACACCAAAAGCCGTTGGATTCCCCTTTCGTCATCTTCTGCACAATATCCTACTAACTTAACAAGATTTGGGTGCTTAACCACACCCAAAAAATTCACTTCATTAATCCACTCTCTGTGCCCCTGATTACTAGAATGCAAAAACATGAACACGTATAAGATAATCTCGAAATAAAATTAACATCACAAAAGCATAAGAAATAAATTTCCCATAATCTCACAAAAAAGTCAATCATAAATATCAGAAAAGCTGAAGTCTTGAATTGATTAGTTGATCTGTGACATCAAAATATAGAATATGGGGCCCCTCTTCTAGAAAAGTTGCTCAACCTATGAAAAAAGTCATCTAAGCAACAAATGTTGAAAAAGAAATGCTGATAGAGAAATATCCAAATGAACACGAAAAATCAAAACAACAGGAGAGTAACCAAACTACATATAAATCGCCTAACCCGAAAATGTAATAAGGTTCAAAGCAATGGAAATGAATCTTCCAACATGTCGTGAAAAAACTAATTCCGATAGTAGATCTAACAATGAAGTAACAAAGTGGCTCAAAACGATTATTCCTTCATATCAGTAAAATAAAAGCGCTGAAAATTTCAATGAACACTTTTATAGGTAAATATCCAAGTAATTCTTAGCATAGAATACCAATATGAACAAAAGGGCATGCCTGGAATCCATTGCGATTCAACTGCTTGATAGCAACTTCCATCTCGGATTCAGAACCTGAAATGTCGTCCGAAACCTTAACAACGCCCCGATACACGCACCCGAACCCGCCTTCGCCGATCATGAGGGTCCGGTTAAACCCTCTGGTAGCCGATTTCAGCTCGGAAAACGTAAAAACCCGCAGGTCATTGGCCCGGCGCTGAGTCAAGAACTCGTGGAACCCAAACGAGCCCGCCCAGTCCCTCCTGGACTCCGAATCAAACGCTGACCGGCGCGTATCGACGTTACTCGATGCAATACTGAGTGACCGGACCCAGGAAACCTTCGACGGCGCACGTGAAACGGCGCCTTCTTGTTCTTCTTCGTCGTCGGGCCTTCTCTCGCCGTTAGTGAAATGAAAGCATTTCATTTTCTGTATTTTTCAAAGAAAAATGAATTGTGGGATTTGTTGAGTATCCTTTTTTCTTGAAATCGGTATGAAGTAGAAGACAAAGAAGAGTCAAAGACATGGGTTTGGTTTGAAAAGATCAAGGAAAAGTTGGATTTTCATATATTAATATTGGGTTAAGTTAATGTATATTAATTAGGTGAAATGTAATATTTAAGTCAACTTTTTATAATTAGGGAGGAGGTTTTTGGGAGGATTTTGATGTCTTGATGCGAGAGAGAAAGAGAGGACCACGAGGAAGACTGGCTGCTACATACTTGAGAGAGAGAGGAAGACTGGCTGCTACATAAAGAGAGAGGAAGACTGGCTGCTACATACTTGAGAGAGAGAGAGAGCAGTCATCAGCGTACCGTATGGAGAAGACAAATAAGGGATTGAAAGTTGGAGCAGCAAATAATCAGACTGAATTGCTTATTTGATCACTGAACTTTTAGCCATGCTTCTAAAGGGTCACTGAACTTTCAAAATCACCCAAATCATCACTGAACTTTGTAAAATGTTTCCACCAGATCACTGAACTTTAAAAATCACCTCATTCATCACTGAACTTTGCAAAATGTTTCTACGAGATCACTAAACTTTACAAAATGTTTCCTAGGAGATCACTGAATTTAGTGATCATTGGGAAACAGTTTGCAAAGTTCAATGATGAATGAGATGATTTTTAAAGTTCAGTGACTTGGTGGAAACATTTTGTAAAGTTCAGTGATGATTTGGATGATTTTAAAAGTTCAGTGACTCCTTGGAAGCATGACTGAAAGTTCAGTGACCAAATAGGCAATTTACTCTAAATAATCAACTATTACCTTATGTTTGGCTCATAACTATAAACTATTATAAAAGGATTTATCTATTTTCTACCAAATAGATTATCTAATATTTTATATAATCAACATGTGGTGGTCCCTATGGGCCGGGCGCCTAGATACAAGTAGCATCTTCCTTTATAAAAACACACTTTTCATCTATATATTTGGAGGGGTTTATAAATATTACTCATTTATTTCTCATTCTTGGTGCGTTTGATTGTTAATATTTTCATTAAAATGTTATTTTTCACCTAATTTTCTATTTTTGTGTTCTTTGATTGATAATTTTTTTTTACGAAAAATATTTTTCTACTTTTGATCATGTGATCATATTTTTCTTGAAAATAAAGGAAAAAAATTTCTTTATAGAGTGGTGAATTTTATTTTCCAGATAACTCTCTCTCTCTCTCTGTCTCTTTTTTATCTATCCACTCTCTCTCACTTACCCACCATAAAAAATAAACAAGTATAATATTTTTTAAATTAAAACTAAATTAATCAAACACATTTTATTAATAATTTAGGTCATGTTTGATTGCTTAGATTTTTCATAAAAAATGAAAAATATTTTCCATTCTAGGCAATTATCTTCTTTGGAATTCATTTTCTTCCCACCCTTGCAATCAAACGGACCCTTACACACAAATAGGTTATATGAGATTGAGTTTGCCCAAAATTTATTTATTTTTTTCCATGCAAATTTCATATTCGCAATCAAACGCACTCTAATTTCTATCTTATTATAATATAAACCATTTATAAACACTTCCCAACCATGAAAGTGAAAGGATAAGATTTTGCAAGAGTTTATACTTTACTTCTCTTTGAAGCATAAAAAGAATCATAAGAGCTTGAGCTTGAACTGGTTTGTTTTTGTTTCGTTTGATTTATCACTTACCGTAAATTATTTGGTATTCACGGTTAAAATTCTCTTTGATATTGTATTTAATTTGTTTTTTAATCAGTGTTGGATTATGCCCACCCTGATTTGTCAATCAAAAATTAAAATTGGACTTGGGAATACAAGGAAAATCTAAGAGGAAGTAATGTAGTATTTCCTCC
The DNA here is from genome assembly GCA_019097785.1 of Fraxinus excelsior. Taxonomy (NCBI): domain Eukaryota; kingdom Viridiplantae; phylum Streptophyta; class Magnoliopsida; order Lamiales; family Oleaceae; genus Fraxinus; species Fraxinus excelsior. The sequence goes on along the minus strand of CM032627.1, from coordinate 11,844,913 downwards.
ATATGTTGGTATTGTATTAATTGTCTAAAATCTATTTTGGTAATAGAATATTCCAACTTTTTAAGATTGTAGCAATTTCATCTTACATTATGATCTTTATCAATTTATCTATTGTTGTTTGTCACGATCTTTATCAATTTATCTATTGTTGTTTGTCACGTTAATTGGTCATGAAATGTTTCGATAATCAAGCTAATTTATGCTTCTTTTTTTTTATTAAAAACTATTTATTTTCCCTTAAAAACTAAATGTACTTTAAGAATAAAAAAAATGTGGATAGTAAAATTGAAATGCACTGACATGGGACATGTATTACAAGGTTCTCTAAATTTTTGGTGGGATTAAATGAAGATTTGAGGATGGAGATGATCAACAAGTGCCTACCTAAGTGGGGACAATGTCGTACAAATTAACTAGATCGCTTCATTTCTTTATCAATCATATGTTAATCGGTCCTACATTAGACAATTGGTCGTTACACAACTCCCTTGATAGAGTCGTCAAGAGCATCTCGCATTTGATTGCTTAGTTGATAGGTCGAGGATTGATGAACACTAATGCAGCTCAAGGGTACTCGTGGAAGACACAACATGATCGTGAAATAACTCAATTATGACCCTGAAACAAGATACATATTCTAGTGGTTTTATCTATATTAGATCAAGGCATTTAAGTACAATCATACTATATGTACATCATCTTTTACATCGTGCCTCGTAGTAACACGCCATTAGACAATAAAAAAAAATAAAAAAAAACACTTTTCCCACCTCCAATTTTTTGAAAACAAAGGGGATGTCAAAAATCATGTAAAGGATGGAGTATACATTTTAGTATTATTGTTTTAAGTATGACAGTGTCCAAGGTTCTATCAATTAAGTAGTATCTTGTGGTTTTGATTCTTAAATTCCCATCTTCACTTGGTTCCCAAGGCAATTTCCCATCTTTCAAGAAGTCGATTATGGAATCTATTGGAAATAATTAATTGCAGTAACTTTTCAGAACAATAAAAATGCAAAAAGGAAAACTTATCGTCTGATCTAGTCATGACGACACGATCTCCTAAAGCAAGATTGTTCATCATTAACTGTCGTGACCTCTTTGGACAATCACTCACAACATACAACGATCAAATCACTTGTACATCAATTACAAATGATTTTCAAAACCCTCAAACTGTACTCCAAAATAATATCTCGTGATATAGAATAATATAATAAACGAGTTTCTTAAGAAGTTTAGTAGTAGAAGAATATTTTTTAGTATATGTCTTTTACAAGAAAGTATGGGATTTATATAGTTGCAAAATTGATAACTTCCACCAATAAGTTTGTGTTGAATGAAATGTAACAATGGTTATTGCAGTAAAAATATTATAACCCTCCAACTACCATACTTCTTTTTATGATTATAATTAAAAAAAAAAAAAAAACTGTAACCCTCCAACAGCCAAATTTTACTGGCTAGTTTGACCAATAACAAATTCGAAAAAATTAAAATAAAAAATAATTTATTTTAATCAAAAAAGCCAAAAGCCCAATCATATACTTTTTAATAATTGCATGGAATGGGAATCAAACAACCGACCTCCTACACAAATTCCATACTTTTCATCAATTGAACACTTTACACACACACACACATGGTGTGAGATCAAAACTTGATATTATACTTAGAGCGTGTTTGAACCATATTATTTTGAAAGAATGTATTTTGGAATAGTGGATTAATGGGGGTCACAACCTCCCTGACCAGTGGGCCCCTCCACTATTGTGAGGGGCCAGTCAAGGTGGTTGTCAACCCCAGCTCAATTTCGTTTCGTTTTCCACTATCTCCTAGGGAAAGTGGTGGCAATTATCAACCAGTCAAAACATGAGTCGAAATAATTTTCATTTTCGCTATTGTTTTGCCTTCTCAATGGGAGAGATATTTTGATGGTGTTGAGCAACGCGGATGAATTTCTTGGATATCTTACCATAACCATGCTCCACATAATCACTGTATAGCTCAATTATGATTGAGGAAGGACATAACAATTCTAGTGTGAAGACCAAACTGCCATAAAAATTGAAAAGTTGAGGTGCAGCTGCCAATTCTTGTGAACTCCCATTTTCTTCTACAA